>PVJH01008666.1:0-83938 GCA_004026705.1 Nesogale talazaci | reverse complement strand
GTTCATTTATAATAGCAGATATCTTCCACCTGTACAAGAGGGAGGGAGAATCACCATCAGCACCAGCCAATGGTTGATTTCTGTGAGGCAGATGTCAGACATGTCTCCACCCTCCAAACTTATTTGCCATTTTGACACTAACCTTTCCTTCCAACACAGTCCCCTTCTCTAAGAATGCCTTTAAGAATTGCAGTGATCAAGTGGAACTCACAGACAATACTCATGATCCTGAAGTTTATTAGGGAAGTTATTTGGTTATGGTTCAGGATAAAAAAGAGCAGCCTTCTAAGGCTTGCCAATAGGCATTACTTCCTTTTTGGCCCTCAACCCTTGAATCACATGGTGACTTGGTGTCTGCCCTGCTCTGGCAAGTGCTACAAAACTCTTAGCTCGGCCAATAAATGTGTAAAGGGCACACAGCTGTGCCATAAGCTTCAGCCCAAAGTTGCCAGTTCTAGTTCCATGGATTGGTGTCATAAGTGTTTGTAGGTAACACACTTTGCCAGCAAGCCTCCTGCCCAAACACATTAGCTTTACTTGCTTGACCCTGTGCCGTCTCTGCTTCTCTGCCATTTCTTTCATGTATTTTGCCATCTTTAGTGTCACTGCATTGTCTTCTGGAACCAGAAGGTTCAGTATGCTGGGTTCTTAGGGTCCAAAAGATGTGCTCCACTCCTGGCTCTTTTTTCGTGACTGTTGTGAGATCCCCCCACCTGTACTGCTTCAGAGGTAGCTCATATCACGTCCGGTGGGAAGGTGAAAATGACCAATCCCCACATTACATACAGTGAGTTAGTCCGCATAGACTAGAGGAACAAATTTCAGAGACATGCATATAGGTATAAGGAAAGCGTTTATATACAAAAGAAATGTGACACTGAGAAGACATTCCAATCTAGTCCAGTGCAAAGTCATAAGTCCAATATTAACCATATGCCCGCAATCAGTCTATAAAGTCTTCTTCCGACTCAAGAAGTCACAGGTCAGTGGTTGCAGAATTCTGGCGCTGGCAGGGGTCTCCCCATGGCTCCTTGCTTCCAGGGCTCAGGTCCATCAACAGCATGCCACTCCAGCTTCAGAGGTCTGTCTTCATCAGGGCTAAGCCGTGTGGTCTCTTCGCTGGCTCCTCCAACTTCTTGGAGGCTGCATCTTGTCTTTTCCGTGATTAATCGTCTCTGAAACTAACTTCCAACAACTGGGGAAGATAGCTTCTCATCTTCACAAGGGAAATACCGCGAGATTTCCCAGGAGTCTCAGGTGAAAGCCAGGACCACACAGAGGCCTCATCAGCTACTCAATGGCTTTCTTCTGATTAACAGGCCAAACTCCACCCCTACATTTCAATTATAAAATTAACATAAGCACATAATTGCCACTTACAGTTTCATATGCCTTTTGTACATGATCCCACCTAGTTATTTGTGGGAGTTAGCAAGAATGACTAGAAGAGTTACACATAGTAATTTAACTGTACCACAGACATTTCAAAATCATAATATAGTTCAAATTAAGATTTCAGAGTACTTATGGCTATATCTTTTGAAATGACTAAAAAGCATAGTTTTGTATTAAACAGAATGATAATAATTTGTAAAGTACTGAGGGTTGGTGGGAAGGAGAGAGCAGGGGAAGAGGGGAAGGGATGGAAAAGCCGATACTAGGGGCTCAAGGGAAAAGGCAGATGATTGGAGAACGATAATAGCAGCAGACATGTGAAGGTGCCTGGCACAGTATGTTTATTTATGTATTGTGAAAAACGATGTACGAGCCCCCAATAAAATGATTTAATAAAAAAATTTTGGGTGCATTAGAGATGCTCTGAGATGTTAACAATAAAATATTTCATTTTCAAAAGTCCATTGTACTTTCATTCAAATTAATATAGATTTTTGTCTCATTACATGCATTTTGGTTCTTTTCTATGCCTATTTCCATGACTGTGAGGACTATGAGAGTCATATGAAAGGTATAAAAAATTATCCAGCGTTCTTCCCTCTTCTCAATTTTCTTCACTCAACAAGTACCAGAGGATGCTGTTCGTTCACAAAGAGGTGTCAGTCTAGTTCGTATGATGTCGCTTCCCCATTTGGTGACACTTTTCTATCCCATTCTTCAGGCGATCTCGCTTGACACCTTAGAACAGCTGCCAAGTCCTTTCCCGCTCTCTGTAAACAAGGCTGTCACTCACAGAGCATCCCCTACCTCAGTGGGGAATGGAGGTTAATGACTTTGGAAATGGAAAACAGAACCACCATCAAAAGGACTTTTAATACCAGGAGAATTATAGGGAAATAATTGAATCAAATCAAATGAGAATCTAAATAGACCATATTACAAGCTGCATTTGTTAAAAGGCTTCCTATCCCTTGAAGTTTGGTGTTACCTGGGAAGAGCAGTAAAAAGAAATAAAATAGATTGAAAGTGGTTACCCTTGAGAAGTTATTTCTGACTTTTTGGCAGGATTCCCCTGTGGCTGCTGATGCCCATCTAGTGTGTCTCTTTCCTACTTTCTTTTCAACTTCAATTCTGCTTTACAAGTACGACTGCTGATGGATTTTTCTTCTTCCCCCCTTAGCATGTCTTTGATTTATCATTTAGTTTCGCGGTTAAAGAAATGAGACAGGCTCTGCACCTGGGGAAATGTTGACATTTTTAGGCTTCTGATAGGTGGCCTTTTAAGGTCAAATACTCTAGGAGGAATCACGAGCACTTTTTTGTTTAGACAGAGCACATTCGATCTGAACCAGGCAGTGTGAGAAACAGAAATTAGAAAAGAAAGACTTGGAGGAAGCACCTCGGTGGATGCGTGAGTGTGCATCTGCACACACACCTGGACACACAGAGACATGCAGCTGGGATGAAAAGGAATCAGTGTGGCTTTTAATCAAGACTCCCTGGCAGCTAAAATTCAAGCATGTGCACTAGAATTTGGCCAGAATTCACTAGAATTCGGACCCAGAAGAGACTCTGGTACAGAAAGGAGGAAGCAAGGACCCTTGTGCTAGCTGATGTGGTGGGGGCAGTAAGCAAAGTGGTTTCTGCTAGTTATTTGGTAGGGCAATAAGAGTAGTGCCATTTTTCATATTTAAGAGCAGCTGCACATTTGTTTAAGTTATTGTGTCCAAGCTCGTTCTTGAGTGATTTTTCCAACCGATACTTCTGAAGATCTCATATATTATTTTGCTTCATCAGTCAACGTTAATTCTTGTTGCTTGCAACCCACTGGCTGAGGGATGCACATGCCTCAAAGGAGATACGATAGAGTCCCTGGTGATCACCTGCATTGAATTTTGCATAGAGGATGGACGTGAGAATACTGCTGGCCTTTGACATGATATCCTTATAAACTGGAGTCTCTGTTTGAAGCAATCTTCTGTTTGAAGCCAATCAGATGCAAACCTGGCGGTTCTGCCACTGATAATTAAAGACAGGTAGTGAATTATCCCATCTAAGCTTGCATTAACTTCCTTCACATCTTCAAGGAGCCTGGGGATTATTCACTGGGCCGCTAACCACAAGAGAGGTGAAGCTTTCCACTTAGGCAGAGTCAATCTCAGAATCTCACCGGAGCAGTTCTACCAGGTCCTTTAAGTCACTATGAGTTGGCCGTGACTTGATGGTACCAGTTTGGTTTGGTTTCATGTCTTCTTCTCCAACCTGGTCTGCTTCTGTTTTTGCTGCTGATTCTTACCTGTGTCCCAGATTGTGCCCTGTAGCAATTGATGGCCTTTGGATTGGATTCTACATGGGGTTCCTTTGTTTGATTCTCATCTCTTCTTTGAAGAATGGGACCAAGAACAACCTCTGTGAAGTTTCACATTTGAACTATCGGTCTTTTGATCAGTCTGCTAAGTCTGAGCCCTTGGTTCCAAGCAGCCTGGTGGTTTGGATGGGTGACCAGCCTAGCCCCGTTCAGACCATGTTCCTGAAATTCTCTGGATTTAGGGAAGTGTCAGTTGCTTCCTAGAGTAGGGAGAAATTGTATCTCATGGGAAATACAGCATCAAGAGTAAGAAACACTGACATTTGAGGGGAGATCGTAGCTGTCATATTCTAAATGAGAGCATCAAGAGAGCGCCTGGCACTTACAGATCTCACATCCTAATTCTCCTTCTGAGAGCCTTCCAGTCAGCTCCTGCTCTTTTTCTAGAGAAACGGTTTTATTTCCTCACGGAGAAACAAATCCCAAAGAATGAGCAGAGCCCACAATTAAAAAAAAGTAAATCAAAAGGTTGGCATTTTTAGCATCCCCAAATACTTGTCCCCAGAAATTGTGTATTTTGTATGTAACTGTGTACTCTAAACAAAAAAGAAGATTACTTATAAATTGCATATTGGGTGTTTGGAAATGGGCGAATGGACAGTTTTGGGGACTCCCAAAGATTTCCCCTACTCCTCTTGTTTCATTAGAGTATACATGGTAGCATTTGAAATGCCATTTGCTATACATATATATCTATATCTATATCTTACTCTTCTGTTTATATGATTTGAATTTATGCAACTACTGATACGAGAATAAATAACCAGTTCCTATCAAATATATTCTTATTTGTAAAGCATCCCAATGGGACAGAGTAGAACCATTCCATAGAGTTTTCAAAGCTGTCAACCTTGATGGAAGCAGACTGCTTCCTCTTTCACTCACAGAGTGACTAGGAGTTTTGAACAGTTGGTCTTTGGGTTAGCAGCCTAACACTTTAATTATGGTCCCACCAGAGGTACTGATATTAAATTGGGGTCTTACAATTCTTTTTTTGGGGATGGGGCATCACTGCCCTCTCATGGTCGTGGGAGCTACCCAGCTTTGCTCCTGGAGAGCCGCTGCTGGATTTGAACCGCCAAGCCCGTGGGCCGCAGTCCCCCACTCAACCACTACGCCACTGGGGTTCAGCCGGCCTTATAATTCAGTAGTTAACACACAGCAGTTAACATATCATTACTTAAATAGCCATTCATGGAATTGAAACAGTTTGTGTTAATCCTACATTATTAGGGATCCTCCATTTATTTTCCGAATATGAAACACAGCAAACCCCATGAACGCCTGTACCTGTGTAAGGTAGACACCTATGGTTGCTGTCACTGTTAGTTCCTGCCATGAAGGTTGTGACCCATAGTGATCTGATGGTCAACTGAACGAAACACTGCCAGCTCCTGTGCCAGCCTCACAAATGCTATATGTAAGCCCATTGTTGCAGACATAGTGTAGATCCATCTTGTGGAGGGTATTCCTCTTTTTCCAGTGACCCTCGACTTTACCAAGCATGATATCCTTTTCCAGGGACTGGTCTCTCATGATAGCATGCTCAAAGTACACCAGTGAAGTCTTGCCAACCCTACTTCAAAGGAACATTCTTGTAGTACTTTTTAATCTAATAAGTCATTTTACTGGGTGCTCAATTCATCCATTATATTCAGCATATATGTAAAAACACTGCCATCAACAATTTCAAAGTATTATTTTTCATCTTGAGCCTCTAAATATCAGTTCCTCTTTTTTTCCTTCCCTGTTCTGCTACCCTTGTGACCCTTATATTATGTACTGTCATGTATACAGATCTTATACTTCCCTTTCTGTCCCTTCACCTACGATCTTGATATTCACCATTCTCCAAGGGAGTTAATTCTCCATCATTGCTATCAGTTCTCCCCTCCCCTCTTCCTTTCCCCTCCTGAAGTTATTATTCCCATTACTGTTTCTGAGTGGTTTGTCTTTTTGAATTCCATAAATTGAAAGCTCTCATCTATACCAATGTATGTATAGCAGACTAGCTGGGAGGTAGGACTGAGATCATAATAGCGAGTGGGTGGTGGGAGGGGTGAAGGATTAAGGACCTACAGAAGTGTGTGTTTCATCGCTGCTATCTTGCCCCCTTGATGTATCTTCTCTTCCCTGTGGTCCTGCTGTACTGGAATGTCCAATTATCGCTGGATGGGATCTGAGTTTCCTTCACGTCGATGAGGTGGTTTATTTTTGAACTTCTGATGTCTGTTCTCATTGACACCTCATGATCACAGGCTGGTGTGTTTCTTCCACGAGGGCTTTGTTGAGTCCCTACCAGATGACTGCTTGCTTGGCTTCAGGATTTTAAGACCCCAGATACACCTTTTAAAATTGGGCACCAGATGCTTTCTTTGCCACATGTGCTTATGCACTCAGTTTGTCTTCAGTGATCATATCTGGAAGGTGGGCATGGGCCATTGCCAGACTGTTATAACCACATGCTCTTGTGTTGAGGGAAACTGTGAGTGTAGGCTCAAGGTCCACCCACTACCTCAATGTATCCACATATAAAATATAGGTACATAGGCCAATACTGCAGTTTTTAGGTGTTAATATGCTTACATATGAACATGTCTGTGTTTGTACCTCTATAAATAGTTTTGCTTCCTAGTTCTCTCCTCTATTTCCTTTTACCTTCCTCCTGCCCCACTATCATGCTCACCCCTCATTTGCCTCTCTGTAGTTCAGTTGGATTACTGTCACTTGAACCCCTCCAGGAACTCTACACCACCCTCACCCTCGACTTTAGATCCTTAGTTGTCCCCCAATCCATGGTTACAGGCTGGCCCCAATTTGGACTATGATGACCACATCCCCAGAAGAACGCGCCATAGAGGACAACACTGAAGCCACAGGTTGCAGAGCAGGGCTGGTTGCCCCACCTGCCTATATGGGCGCAAACTAAGAAGGAAATAAGGGAGTGAGGGGCTGGACCCCATTCTTCACACCAAGCCCCAAGGACAATGTCCCTGCTTGGAGCAGCTAAGGCTCAGAAAGGACTTTCGGGCTGACAATAGCTTGAGATTATGGCATCCCCTAACATGAGCATAGCAATACGGAGGAGAACACTGGGGACACAATGTGGGGTGTGAGTCCGGTTTGACACCCCCCTGCCCCCTGCCACCACACGGTGGGGGGTATTCAAGAAGGGAACAACATATCAGCAGTAGGAGCAAAGTCATGAAGTTCTTGAAGAATCTGAAAATAGACATCACAAGTGGAGGAGCTATGCCAGAGCCCTGCTATGTATTTTATTGGGAAAACCTCTATGAGCTTTGTGGAGAGAACACGAGGATTATCAAGAAGTTAGTAACTAGAACCAAATTCACTGAGTCAATAACTCACAAACCAATTCATTAAGTTGATTTAGACTCACAGTGACCCTAGAGGGCAAGGTAGAACTGCCTTGGGAAACTGTGGGTTTCCATGGTTATAACTCTTTCCTGGAGTCAGGGCCTCATCTTTTCTACCTTTGAAGTTGCGGATAGGTTTGAACTGCCAATTTCGTTGTTAGTAGTCGATCTCATAATCCACTACACTAGAACAAACATAAATATACACAAGTTGTGCTGCTTTGACATGAGCCCTGGTGGTGCTGTGAGACAAGCATTGCATCCTAACCGTAAGGTATCTTGCTGCAGTTGTTGCACTGCTATCTAATCCCATAAAGATGATAGCCTCAGAAAATATTGGGTAACTGTGAGACAAATTTGGCTAAATAGCAGTGGGTTTGGGTTTTGCTTGTGAACCCATGAGGTATCCAGTTGCCTTTGCAATGCTAAAAATAACTTGATTTTATGTATTTCTGAAATATTTTTGGATTGCTTCCTTTCACTGTCATCCTGTCCCTCTTGCTCAAGCACTTTACAGCTCTGTCTCTGTCTCTCTGTCTCTGTCGCTGGCTTTCCTTGGACCACTAAATAAAGCGCAGGCTTGTCATCAGATAACCCTGGTTGAAACACAGTGCTTTGAGAGAAAACCAAGTTTTAACACCCCTGATTTATTCTTTTCTCTTCTGTGTGAGATTGATTAAGTTATGCACTTGACATCATGGTCTCGAAACAGAAGTATGTTTAATGGGATGTAGAAATCAAATAAAAGTTCTCCCCTATTTCTTTTTGCCTAGATGAGTTTCATTGTGATAAATAGCAAACCTACTGAAAACTATGCATGTGTAACTTTATGAATTACTATAAAGCAGGAGTACTTAACCATCACCAGGCAAAGAAATGACATTGCCAGCACCCCAGAATCCCCTCACAATTGCAACTCTCTTCCCAATCACAACTCTCTCCCTACCTACAAATTAACCACTATTCTGGCTTTTATGGTAATTGCTTCCTTTCTTTTCCCTATAATTTATCTCCTAGTTATACATTTCCAAAAAATCATTTTGTTTTGTCTGTATTTTTTAAAAAACCTTATATAAATATGGTTGTTAAGTGCTTGGGCCTGGCTTTGTGTCAGTCAGGTTGTTGGCAGGAAACAAATAGCACGTTCTAGGAGACTGTTTGCAAAATGTGGGCCGGATTAAGGGGAGTCAACAAGGATGTTGCAGCAGGGCCGTGCAGCAGCAGGGCTGTGCAGAACCAACACTATTCCTCAATCAGAAAGGGCAAAGGACATACCTTAAGATCCCCTGCTCTTGATGGCTGTGGAAGAGAACTGCTTGCTGGAAGACTGGGCCTTAGAACAAGGCAGTCCCTGTGCCTTGGCAGATGGGATTAAAAGGACAAATGTGTTCTCCAATTGCCAGAAAAAAATGACATGCATATATTTCAGCTTTAAGGGGTAATTCCCAAAGTGTTTTGCATAATTATTTTACCAAGTTATCACCCACCAGAAGTTCATAGGATTGCTACTGAGTGAAGCCAACTGATGGCAAAGAGTCTCTCTCTAGTTCTTGTTTTTCTTTCAGACATTCATATTTCTTTTGTTCTATAGCCATATAAATCTTAGGCATTGTCAATCTTTAAATTTTCATCACACTGTTACAGACGTTGGGGATTGCTGAAGTGGGTGGGTGGCGTGGAGGGCTAGGGAGGGAAGATCAAACGGGACTCAAGTGTGGAGAGTGGCTATTTGGTGTAATGTAAGGTCTTAGTCCATGAGGAGGAGAAGAGAAGTCACAGAGTTGATGAAGGGAGAACCACTGAGGGGGGTGATCAGTAGTCTGACTTGTTGAATACCAAGTTTGCATGACTTGAAATGCAAACCCTTACCTAATTTACAATTAAAACTCATCAAAAACTAAATTAAAATGCTATTCATTTATTAAAGAATCTGAAACTTCTGGGAAAAGATAAAGAATGCATTGCATACTTTCCTTGGGTATCTAGATAATTTTTCTGTTATCACCCAAGCACTCTCCCCACTGTGCCACCAGGGCCTAGACAATTTTTATTTTGTGGACTTTAGTCATTTTATTGTATTGCCTTTCCTATTACTTATGAGCATTAAACACACAGTATATATGTATTATATACATATATAATGCACATATATCTGGTATGAGGAGGCTTCAAAAAACTTGTGAAAATATGGAATTGAAAGATAACACAATTGCTGAGCCCTGGTGGCTCAGTGGTTGAGTGCGGGACTGTCGCCCACAGGATTGGTTCAAATTCAGTGACAGCTCTCCAGGAGCAGGGCTGGGCTCCCTACTCCCACCAGGACAGTGATGCAAAAAGAAAAAAAAAAGAAGAAAGCTAACACAATTTTTGGTGAACTTTGAAGCCTTCTCATATTTTAATTATTAGTCTTTGCTTTATCTGCTACAGATTTCTTCCTACTTTATGCATGTCTTTCTCATTCCTGATTATGTATTTTGAGGAACAAGTTTTTTTTTAAATAATTTTTTGGGGCTTTTACAGCTTTTATAACATTCCACACATCATCTGTATCAAGCACATTTGCACACATGTTGCACACATTCATTTCCAAACATTTTTCACTTGAGCCCTCTTATAAGCTCCTCTTTCCCCATCTCCTTTTTTTAGTAAATCATTTTATTGGGAGCTCACACACCTCTCCTCAGGATCCATACATACATCAATTGTATGCAGGCCACATTTGGACACTTGTTGCCATGATCACTCTCGAAACATCCTCCCTCTACCTAATCTCCCAGTACCAGCTCCCCATATTTGCGTTCCCTCCCTTCTCCCCCTCTCCCATGAACCTTGATAATTTACAAATTGTCATTGCTTTCTCATATCGTACACTGTCCAATGTGTCCCTTCACTCACTTCCCTGTTGTCCGTGCCCCAGAGAGGAGGTTATATGTAGATCCCTGAAATTGGTTCCCCCTTTCTACTCTACCAGCCCTCCACCCTCCCAGTATCACCACTCCCATTACTAGTCCTGAGGGAACATTTATCTTAAATCCCCATGTTTCCAACTCCAGTGTACATCCCTTATTTTAGCAGGACTTGTCTGGTAGAATCGGGAGCATGACAGGGAGTGGGAGGAACCAATTGAGAACTAGAGGAAAGTTGCATATTTCATTGTTACTACACTGTACTTTCACTGGCTCATCTCCTCCCTGTAACCCCTCTGTAAGAGGATATTACATCACCTATTGGTGGGTTTAGGGTCCCCAATCTGTACTACCCCTATTTATAATGATATAGTTTTAGTTTTTTGATGCCTGACACTGGACCCCTTCAACATCTTGTGGTAATACAGGCTAGTGTGCTTCTTCCATGTGCGCTTTGTTGCTTCTGAGCTGGATGACTGCTTGTTTACTCAAGCCTTTAAGACCCCAGACACTATATCTTTCGATAGCCAGGCACCATCAGCTTTCTTCACCACATTTGTCTATGCACATGTTTGTCATCAGCGATCATATCATGAAAGTGAGCATGCAATATTATGATTTTTAGTACTTGAAGCCTTTTAACTGATTCTTTTGACACCTCATGGTTCCACAAGCTGGTATACTTCATCCATGTGGACTTTGTTGTTTCTGAGTTGGATGGCCACTTGTTTGCTCAAGCCTTTAAGACCCCAGATGCTACATCTTTTGATAGCCGGGCACCATCAGCTTTCTTCACCACCTTTGCTTATGCACACATTTGTTTTCAGTGATTGTGTCGGAAAGGTGAGCATCATGGAATGTCAATTTAATAGACCAAAGTGTTCTTGCACCAAGGAAGTATTTGAGTGGAAGTCCAATGCCCATCTGCTGGAGGAACAAGTATTTAAGTAATATTTTCTAATTTCTCAGTCTTTCCTTATTAATTGATACCTTTGTGTCCATTACAAAAAACAATTCCCACAATGAACAGTCTGGAAGAGAAAACAATGGAACTAATGGTTCCAGGGGGACATGGGAGATGGGGAGGTGCAGGAAAGGAGGTGGTGTTGATCAACCGGGGGATGAAGGAACAACAAGTGATCCAAAATCAGTGACAAGGTAGGTGTGAGAGGCCTGATAGGGATTGATCAAGAGTAATGTAACAGAGAGAAATTACTGAAACCCAAATGAAGGCTGAGCATGAGAGTGGGACAAGAGGAAAGTAAAGGAAATGGCTGAAAGAACTGGGGGGTAAAGGGCATTTATAGGGGGTCTAAATACAGGCATGTACATAGGTGAATATATTTAGTTATCATGATGGGGGGAATAGATCTATATGTATATACTTGTATTAAGACAGCAGATATGCATTGGATCTCCACTCAAGTACTTTCTCAATGCAAGAACACTTTGTCCTATTAAATTGGCCTTCCATGATGCTCACCTTCCTGATACTATCACCTAAGACAAATGTTTGCTAAGCAAAAATGGTGAAGAAAGCTGATGGTGCCCGGCTATCAAAAGATATAGTGTCTGGAGTCTTAAAGGCTTGAAAATAAACAAGTGACCATCAAACTCAGAAGCAAGAAAACCCCCATGGAAGAAGCACACCAGCCTGTGTGACCACGAGCTGTCAAATGGACCAGTTATCAGGCATCAAAGAACTAAAAATATATGATTATAAATGAGGGGGCATATAGATTGGGACCCCAAAGCCCATTGGTAGGTGAAGTCACATCCCTTTACAGAAGGGATACAGGGAGGAGATGAGCCAGTCAAAGTACAGTATAACAGCAATGAAATATGTAACCTTCCTGTAGCTCTTAAATACTTTCCTCCCCCATTATCATGATCCCAATTCTGCCTTATAAATTCAACTAGACCAGGGGATGTACACTGGAACCAACCACACGGGCATTCAGGACAGATGGTCCCTTCAGGGCCAGTGGTGAGAGGGGTGATATCAGGAGGGTGGAGATAAGATGGAGTACAGAGGGGGAACCAACTACAGTGATCTACATATTACCTCCTCCCGGAGTATGAACAACAGGGAAGTAAGTGACTGGGACACATCGGACAGTGTATGATATGACAAAATAACAATAATTTGTAAATTGCTAAGAGTTAATGAGGGAGGATGGAGAGAGGAGGGAGGGGAAATATGAGGACCTACTTCCAAGGGCCTAAATAAAGGAGGATGTTTCGAGAATGATGATGGCAACAGATAAACAAATGTGGTCTGCATACAATGGATGGATGTATTGATTGTAATAAGAGTTGAATAAGCCCCCAATAAAGTGATAAAAACAAACAGCCACAGAAGAGACAATTCCCTCACCTTTCCCTTAAAGATTCTCTAATTTCCCTTAATAATGCTTTATAATATTTTTTTGCTTAGCAGTATTATATACCATTTTAGCTTTATTCCTAGGTATTTAAAAAATGTAATACTATAGCAAGTGATATCTTTTAAAAACTTAATTTTAAAAATGCTGCCATTTTATGGTATATATAATTTTTATATTCATTTGACACTCAGAAAACAGAGTGTTCTATTTTAAACAGAATATTTAATACAGACAATTGATAACACATAATTAAGAAGAATTGAGAATCCAAAGAAAGGACATAATGGAATAAGTCAGAAATTATAGAGAAGGAAGCTGTTTTCACTTCTATACTGGAGAGGGTAAATGGGGAGCAGAAACACTGAAGCGTTGATACTTGGTCAGTTGGCAGAAGGTGGAGGAAATCAGCACTTACCTGAGATTTCACAGAAATTAGGGAAAGAAAATACCCTGATTTCCTCCCTTCTCTGCTAAGGAATGTCCAGTCAATGCCTTGTGTTGGCTTAGTTTATGTGGAATGCAGAAGGCAAACTGAACCATGCCTTTAATTCAGTCAAGAATAGAGGACGAATGGAGGGTACCTCTGTGTGGCTCAGTTGACCAGCCTTAGTGCTTAATTTACTAACTCTTTAAATTTAATATTTTTGACGATATAATATTTTCAAAACTGATGATTCTATTACTTCCTTTTCAATCTTTATATCTTTTATTTTTATTTTCCTGGCTATATGTGGGTAAATTTATAGAGTTCAGGGATGATTAAAGCATCCTGAGTTCTCTTAAGGAATTTCAGAGTCCATTTGCAGATCCCTGTAGGACAGTTTAAACATATCTGATACATCTTACTTTATATAGCTTATTTTTTAGGACTACGGACTCATAGAATTTCTAAGAAGCAATTTAGTTCAAGACTTTGCAAACAATGGAATTACCCATTTAAAAAAAAAGTTTGCTGTTTGTACATGGATGCTCTTGGATTGTGCTGGCAGAGTAGTTGCAGCAGAGACCGTGTGCCTCAGAAAGCCTAAAATATTGACAAGTTGTGATCGATACTGCAGGTCTACACATTTTCTATTCCAATCTTTACAGAATCTTTTCCAGAGGCCTGGTTTAGTCAGTCCTCTTCATTTAACATGTGACCAATTTGATTGCCACTCAACAGTCATAGTGTCAGAGTCTGGATTAGAGCACAGCCGTCCCAACTCCTGAAATCTGTCCCTGTCAAGTTGATTCTGACTCAGAATGGAGCAGAATTGCTTCACAGGTTTCCAAGCCTGTACATCATTATGAGAGCTCAGTACTGTGCGGTTACATCTTTCTCTTGAGGACAAGGAAGTGGACTCAAATCCTCAGGAGGCACTTGTAATCACTGCCTTACCAGGCTCTTTCACAAATGGTATTTTCAACGTACCATATAATGAAAGAATCTCTCCCTCTTTCAACATGGAAGGGTATTTCATAGGGCTTATCCTGGGCAGGATGGAAGTCTCAAAGGGGAGCAGGCTGTGGCCCAGTCCGCTAGATAGGAGATGGCTCAGATTTGGTCGGTGACGTTCTTGTCTGTCATGACCTTGTTTTCTATCCAGCTAAGATACTCACCATTAAGATAACATCTTTTCTCCTTGAGCAATAAAGAAAGCAAATCATTACAAAACCAAGAACAATGTCTCTTCTTTTTCACAGTTCTCTCCAATATATGTGTAGTAGCAGAGTGATGTCAGGCTATGTTTACTGACAGTACAGCAGAACAAAACATGGCGCCATCCTGTGGCATCCTCACACACTGGAGTCGACTGTTGGCTCCACTGTGAAAACCCATCATGCTGAGGGTCTTCCTCTTTTTCACTGACCCTCTACTTTACCAAGCATGATGCCCTTCTCTCGAGATGGGTCCCTCCTTCATATGTGTTCAAATGATAGAGACTAAGTCTCTCTATTTGCATTTCTGAGGAACATTCTAGACAGATTTGTTCATGGTATATTTAGTATTCATCACTAATACCCTAATCAATTATGCTTTTGTCCTAATTACTCATGAGGTAACTATTATAAAAGGAGCCAGTCGTGAAAAGTATGTTAAAGTTCTAGCCAACTAAAATGTCTTTATTGTAACTTTCAAGTATTATTGTGTTACTATTTACTTGAAAATTAAGACAAGCAAAGGACCTTGGATTATTATTTACTGTCCTTGTTGCCATTATTCATGGCTTCTTACACATGAAAAAACATTCAATTAAAAATTCAAGCAGTTCTATTTGGCAATGGACACAGGGAAATTTTCTATTGAAATCTTCCATTGAAAAGGGATGGCCTCAAATTTGCTTTTCTCAGTACCAACTCCTCAGCTTTCTTCCTTTGGAAAGGCATAGGGGATTATTAAAGAACACATTGAGTAACTTTATATTTTTTTCTTGTTCACATCCCTGAATCCCCCACTTTTCATTGTTTCAGACAAAACACAAGGGTTTTCAGATGGAAAGGCTGATCCTGAGTTAGCATTTGTCCTTGTCTTCTTGTGTGTTTACCACCTCATTTCTTTCAGGTGCCAATTAGAACAGAAAGTATTTATCTAATGAACTAGTCTTATAAATGCAGATATTTCAGTGGGAATGATAAAGAATGGAATGTGAGGTTTATTAAACTTGTCATTTTAAAATACTTTGTAGAATAATTAGCTTTTTTTAACTTCACTTCAAGTCTTTTTTGCTGCCTTATGTATCTTTGCAAAGCAGGGGCTTCAATTGGACATTTCTAGAACTGTGATCAAAGAGCCCTGGTGACACAGAATTTATGTGCCGCATTGCTAGCATCTTGAAGTTTGAACCTACCAGCTGTTTCATGAACGAGCTGTTCTAACAAAGAAAGAGTAGGGAGTCTGTTTCTGTTAAAATTGATAATCTTGGAAACTCCCTGGGGCAATCCTACCCTGTTTGATTAAACTGGGATCAACTCGATGGCAATGAGTTTGGTTAGGGAACAAAATACTAAGTATAGAGTTAAGAGAAGCTTTGCTGGCCTACTATGTCACACACTGGGCTGCTGGGAGATTCATGGTTCAAACTCTCCCATACTCAGAAGGGAGAAAAATAAGGTTTTCTACTCATCTTTCCCCATTGATTTTATTGGGGCTCTAACAGCTCTTATAACAGTCAGTATATCACTTGTATCAAGCATATTTGTACACATGTTGCCATCTTCATTTCCAAATATTTTCTACTTGAGCTCTTGGTATAAGCTCCTCCTTCCCCCTCCCCCCCTTTTTTAAAAAAATAACTCATTTTATTGGAGGGTCATGCAACTCCCATCAAGATCCATACATCAATTGTATGCAGGCCACATTTGCAGACTTGTTGCCATCATTACTCTCAAAACAACTTCCCTCCACCTAGGCCCCCAGTACCAGCCCCTCCTATTTCCCTTTCCTTCCCTGCCTTGAACCTTTGATAATTTACAAATTGTTATTACTTTTTCATATCATACCCTATCCAATATACCCTTTCACTTACTTCCCTGTTGTCTGTAGCTCAGAGAGGAGGTTATATGTAGATCCCTGAAATTGGTTCCCCCTTTCTATTCCACCATCCCTCCACCCTCCCAGTATCACCACTCCCATCACTCATCCTGAGAAATCATCTATTCCCCATGTTTCTGATTCCAGTATACATCCCCTGGTCTACCTGGATTTGTCTAGTAGAATTGGGAGCATGATAGTGGGTGGGAGGAAGCATTTGAGAACTAGAGGAAAGTTGCATATTTCATTGTTATACACTGTACCTTGACCGGCTCATCTTTTCCCTGCAAACCCTCTGTAAGAGGATATCTCTTCACTTATTGATGGGCTTTGGGTCTCTGATCTGCACACCCCCTCATTTATAATGATATAATTTTTAGATTTTTGATACCTGGTACCGGATCCCCTAGATACCTCATGGTCACACAGGCTGGTGTGCTTTCTCCATGTGGGCTTCTTTGCTTTGAGGAGTTTTCTGCTAATTCTGGACTTCTTCCCTCTCCATATGAAGTTGGTAATCATTTTTTTCCATTTCTTTGTAGAAGGATGAGGGTAATTGCTTCAAACTTATATAATGCCTTGGTAGAACTGTCATCTTTACTGTATTGAGTCTTCTGATCCACAAGCATGTGATATTTTTTCATTTATTGAAGTCATTTTTGGTTTCTTGTAAGAGTGTTCTGCAATTCTCATCATATAGATTTTTTGTTCTTTTAGTCAGGTATATCCCTAGATATTTCAATTTGTGCTTGGCAATTTTAAGGGTACCTCTTCTTTTATTTCCTTTTCTGTGGTCTTATCTGATGTATATAGCAGTCCGACGATTTCTGATTGTTGATCACTATGTTAGACAGGGTTCTCTAGAGAAACAAAACCAGGATACTAGTAATTCTCTTTATATATTTATATATGTAGAAGGATATATATAAGATAAGACATAAAAAGTTAACTAATCTATAAAGCAGTTCAAATGGCTCGGTGCAACTCACTTGCACGAAACAGCTGGTAGACTGGCAGTCCTTGGAGTCTTGAGGGCCACCAAGTAGTCCTCTGTAGAGCAATTCAGGTTATCTGGCCACACGTAGCAAACAACAAAGCAGGTCACCAACAGTCAGCCAGATGACAGAGTCCCCAGCTCGAGATGTACATTCCAGGAGCGTGGCGAAGCAGGGCTTGAAGAAACCTCAACTCAGAGCTACACAGTCCATGATTAGGTGTGCCACAGATAGTGTTAATTGGAGGTGGAGGCACAGGATGAACAAGGCAGCTGGCTGCTCCGAAGATCCAAGAGCAAGAGGGCAAGGGTGGGGCTCATCAAGCCTTTTATATCTCCACCCTTCAATTGATCTCACATGTGTTCATTGGCCATGTTGTCACAACAGACCTACCTATCACAATCTTGTATCTGCAATCCTCCTCTATTGTTTCCAGTACTCCCTTGTGGAGTTTTTGGGGTTTTCCAAATATAAAATCATATCATCTGCAAATAATGATATTTTCACCTCTTTCTTCCCCAGGTGAATACCTTTGATGTCTTTTCTTTGCCTTCTGTTGTTAGCTAAGACCTCCAGTATGATACTGAATAGGCGTGGAGACAAGGAACATCCTTGTCTGGTGTCCTTTTTCAGTTAGATTGTGTTTGTCTTTTCTCCATTGACTATCACATTGCCAGTTGATTTTTCATATATAGCTTGTATTATCTTCTATTCCTATCTTCTTGAGTGACTTAAATAAGAATTGGTGCTGGATGTTGTCACGTGCTTTTCCTGCATCTATCGATATTATCATGTGGTTCTTCTAGTTTTTGTTTGTCGTCAATGCGGCAAGTGATACTAATGGGCTTTCATATGTTGAACCACCCCTGCACTCTGGTATGAACCCCACTTTGTAATGTTGAATTATTTGTTTTATATACTTTTGTATTCTATTGACCAGTATTTGATCTTATTTTATTTTTTTATTCAGTCTCCATGGAGACCGTCAAACATTGCCAGTGCCAGCTATATTTCAAGTCGTCATGGTGGGGTATTGGGAAAAGTTTTCAATTAGCAATAATCACACCTTGGGTAAATCTCATTGGCTACGATATTGCCACTGTGCAAAGCTGACCAGTGTTTTATTAAGGATTTTTGCATCAATATTCATTAGGGATGTGCTCAATTCTTGTGGGATCCTTACCTGGTTTTGGTATCAGTGTTATACTACCAACATAGAAAGAGTTTGGGAGGTTGCCATCTTTTTCTATGCTTTGGAAGAACTTGTGTAGGATTGGTGTCAGTTCTTCCCAAATGTTTGGTGGAATTTTCCTGTAAGTCATCTGGTCCAGGTTATTTTTTTGTTGGTAATCCCATGATAACCTTGTCTATTTCTTCTATTGTTATGGGTCTGTTAAGATTCTTGACGTCCATTGGGGATAATCTAGGGAGAGATTGTCTTTCCAAGAATTTGTCTATGCCTTCCAAGTTGTTGAATTCATTGGAGTACAGACCTTTGTAGTATTGTGTAATCATTCTTTTGATTTCATTAAGGTCAGTTGTGATGTCCCCTCTTTCATCCCTCATTCTTGCTGTTGAAAATTTCCCCCTCCTTTTTTTGGTTAAGTCTGCCAGTGGTTTGTCAAATTTTTAAAAGAACCAACTTTTAGCAGCGTTATTTTTTTCTGTTGTTTTCTGATTTTCCCTCTCCTGAATCTCAGCGCTGATTTTTATTATTTCTTTTCTTTTGCTATTAGTGGGGTTGTACTTCTGAGTCTGCTCTAGTCGTTGTAAATTCTGTGCCAACATATCAGTTATGAGATGCTCTTTCTTTTTCAGGTGTGCATGCATTACTCTGAAACTTCCTCTGAAGACTGCCTTTGCTGTGTCCCATAAGTTTTGGTGTGTCATGTTTTCATTCTCATTGGTTTCTATAATTTTTTAAATTTCATCTTTTACCTGGACCAGTACACACCCCTTTTGCAATAGAGAATTATTAATTCTCCAAGTATTTTTTCTAGTTCTCTTTATCTTACTTTTGTTGATTTCCAATCTTATGGCACAGTGTCCGAGAGAGTTCTGTATGCTATCCCTGTGCTTAAATTTATGTACATTTACCTTATATCCCAGCATGTGGTCTATCTTTGAATATGTTCCATGTGGGGATGCAAAGAATGTGAATTGTTTTTCATTTGGATGAAAAACTCTGTAGATATCTACCAAATCAAATTGTCTAATTGTAATGTTTAATCTCCAGCCTTCTTGTTGAATTTCTTTCCCTGTAATTTGTCGTTCTCAGAGAGTGATGTGTTGAAGTCACATTTTTGAGGCTGTGATTTCTTTTTTCATCACATGGAGTGTTTGGTTTTCATATTCAGCTGGTCTCTCATTCAGGTAATATATGTTTAAAATGCTTATTGGATCATTTTCTAACCTCTTGAGCATTATATAGTGTCCCTCATCTCTTTTTATGGCTTGCACTTTGAGGTCAATTTTATCTGAGATTAGGATTGCTATCCCTGCTTTTTTTGAATTGCTGTTTGCCTGGTATGTTTTTCTTCAGCCTTTGATTCTCAATATATTTTTTTCTGTGATCTTAAGATGTGTGTTCTGTAGGCAGCAGATTGTGGGGTTTTGTTTTCTCAGCTAGTCTATTATATTAATCTCTGTCTCTCTTTTTTTAAAAAATCATTTTATTGGAGACTCATACAACTTTTTTTTTTTTTTTTGGCATCACTGCCCTCAAATCTCTGTCTCTTAAGACCTGAATTCAATCCTTTGATACTCAGAGTTATTACATCTATCTGTGCACTCTGTGCTGTAACTTCATCGCTGCTGTGTTGAGGGTTTTTCTCTTTCTGACTGTGATTCATTCATGCCTTTCTTCCATCTGTGAGCCACAGTTATCATGGGGGCTGTTATCTGCTTGATGGTATTTGGGTAGAGTTGTTCTGTGTGTCAGTCTCTTGTGTGTGCTTGGTGATTGTTGTTCTTCTGTCCCCAATGTGTCGGTGAGGATCTTTTATACAGCTGGATTCCTTTTAGCATATTCTTTGAGATTTTCCTTGTCTGGAAAGACTCTTATCTATCAATTTTGATAGATAATTTGACTGGATAGAGTATTCTTGGGTTTGTATGGTTTTCTGCAATTTCCAGAATATGCTGCTTTACTCTCTCCTCTTCTTCATAGTTTCCATTGACAGGTCTGAGCATTTTCTTATCTCTTTGTCTTTATATGTGATTGCCCATTTTTACCTAGCTGTTTTCAAAATTTTCTCCTTTTCCTCGTTATTGGATAGTTTAACAACTATCTGTCAACTAACTAACTTTCTTCTTGCGGTTCATTCTTTCAGCCTCCTCAATGGTTGTTTGGTTTTCATTCATTAAGCTGGGAAATTTTCCTCCAAGCATTCCATCACTATTTGGGATGTTGGTTTCCTTGATGCATCGTCCTCTGGAGACTGATAATTCTAATGTTGTTTCTTTTCATAGCATCAGACAGACATCTGATGTCTTCTTCTGCTCTTCTCATAGAATTTTTAGAATTTTTTTCTCAACGTTTATTAATTTCTACTTGCAAGTCCTCTAAGCCACTTGTCCTGTTCTCTGCCTCCTCCATTCTCTGGGTGAAATCTGAAAGTTTAATATTAGTTTTTGTTAGCTCATGCCTTAGTTCTTGGATTTCCCTTTGGTGCATGGCCTTTTTCTCCTTTATAATTTCTTCCTTCTTCTCTAGAGCTTTGCTCATGACCTGAATACTTCTTAGTAATATTCTGAAGATTTTTTTTCTGTGGTTGATAAACCTCTGCATTTTCTATGACTGCAGTTAGATCCAACTGGTCTTCTTGCATTGGATTTACTTTCTCTTTTCTTGACACTGGAAGCAGCTGTTTTTTGTTTGATTTATTCAAATTATTTGGCATTTTTCTTGGTGTTTTGGAGCCCTGGGCAGTTTCTTTGGGTCCATCAGGACACCTCAGAAACTGTTTGCACCTGGGGCACATTGTGGGTCTGATGGAAAGTGTTGACTAAGTACAGGGGAGTGGGTTTAATGGATGAGTTGGAGATTGCGTGATCTGTTCTTCTAGGGGCACTTCCCACAGATAGGTTGGAAAAATCTGGCTGGGCAAAGCACTTCTAGTTGCCTAATGGTGCTTGGGCATGGGCCTCCGGAGTAGCGGAGGGGCTGGCTGGCTGGCTGCTCCACTAGGAGTAAGAATCTCTGGAAGTGGAGGTGGGCGGCGTGGGTCTGCGTAGCGTATCCCCACGGGACCCTGGCACCCTGGGGTGAGAAGGACTGGCTGGCCCTTTGCTCAGGCGCTGATGCCATGGAGACCTCTTTGCCCGTGGTTGTGGAGTGGGCATCCTGCACTGGCAGTGTCTGTGGGGAGTCCGGGCCTTCCGTTTGTGCCCGATGGAAAATGTGGACCAGGTGCAGAGTCGTGCGTTTAGACTTAGAAGACGGGTTGGGGATTGGGTGATCTGATCCTGGACAGGTGGTGGTGGGGCACAAAGCCTCTGACTGTCTTATGGCGGGCCTGGACATGGGCCTTCTCTGTGTGGGAAGGACTGGTTGGCTTCTTTGCTGGGGACATGAATCTCTGGGGGTGGGGGGTGGGGGGAGGTGTGGGTCTGCGTGGAGCGTCCCCAAAGAACCCTAGGCAACCTCGGCTGGGGAGGACTGACTGGTGTTTTGCGCAGGCGCTGATGCAATGCAGACCTTTCTGCCGGGGTTGCGGATCAGGTGCCCTGAACACAACCACAAAAGAAACGGCCGTGTCTGGGTGGAGTGGGGGCATCAATGGGGGTGCTGGCATATGGTTCGTTCTGCTTCTGACTCAGAGGAAGGCTCTGAGCTTTCTTGGGGGTCAACAAACCAATTTGAGAGCCCACACTTCCCCAAGTCACCCCCACTCACCAATCTCCTGGCGCTCCCCATGTGAGCTACCTAATCTGGCTGCCATCTTCCCCGAAAATGGCTTTCTGCTCTTATCAATATTTATAGCCTCTAATTCTGGGGCATGACCGAAAGTGGTGAAGATAGCTGGTGGCGCCCAGCTATCAAAGGATATAGAGTCTGGGGTCTCAAAGCCTGAATATAAACAAATGGCCCACTAGCTGAGAAATATTCAAGCCCACATGGAAGAAGGACACTAGCCAGTGTATTCATGAGGTGTCAAAAGAATCACGTCTCAGGCATTAAACCATATCACTGTGTGCGCACCTTCCTGAGAGTGATCACTGAGGACATGTGGGCGCATGAGCAAGATTGGTGAAGATAGCTGATGGTGCCTGGATATCAAAAGATATAGCATCTGAGGTGTGAAAGGCTTGAGGGTAAACAAATGGTCATACAGCTCAGGAGCAACAAAGCCCACCATATAAGAAGCACACCAGCTTGTGTGACCATGAGGTGTGGAAAGAATCAGGTATTAGGATTCAAAGAACAAAAATCATATCATTATGTTGTCCAACATGGTCGCTGAGGACAAAAGAGTGCAAAAGCAGACAGAGTGGAAGAAGCCAATGGTACCCAACCACCAGATGATAATATATTTGAGATTTCAAAGGCTTGAAGGTGAACAAGTGGCCATCTAGCCCAGAAGAAGCAAAGTCCACATGGAAGAAACACACCAGCTTTTCTTATTACAATGGGTTGAAGGAAGCAGTTATCAAGCATCAAAGAACAAGAATTACATCACTATGAATTAGGGGCACAGTGGGGTGGGAAACCAAGGCCCATTTGTGGGCAATTGGATACCCCCTTATAGGGAAGTCGTGGGGTGGAACTGGGCCATTCAAGGTGCAGTGAGGTAGCGATGAAGCGTACAACTTTCTTCTAGTTCCTGAAGGCTTCCTCCTCCCACTCCTACCCAACTATCATGGTCCCAATTCTACCTTACAAATCCAGCTGGACTAGAGAATCTACACTGGTTGAGATGGGAACTGGAAATACGGAGAACCCAGGACAGATAAACCTCTCAGAGCCAGTGGTGAGAGTGGAGTTACTGGATGGATGGAGGGAAGGTGGAGTAGAGAGAGGGAGCCAATTACAAGAATCTACACATAACCTCCTATCCGAAGAACAGACATCAAAAGAGTGGGCAAGGGAAGACATCAGGCAGTGTGAGATATGACAAAATAATAATAAAGTACTGAGGGTTGGTGGTGCAGAGGGGAAGGGATTAAAAGCTGATATCAAAGACTCAAGTGGAAAAGCAGATATTTGGAGAATGATGATGGCAGCAGGCATGTGAAGGTGCTTGGCCACGTGTATGTTTTTAATGTAATGTGAAAAGCAATGTACAAGCCTCTAATAAAGTGATTTAAAAAAGATTTAGAAGCTCACAGGGGATTTCTAGTCTGTGCTATATGGTCCATATGAGTAAAAATGCCCTCAAAGGTAGTGTGTTTAGTTTATTTGGGCAGAATTAAGAGCAATATCTCTTTCTTTCTTCTTTCTTTCTTTCCTGAGTACCTTCTTAGTGCTGGTCTAGTACAGTCTACCTTTTCCTTTAGAGAGGTTATCAAAAGGTATCTTGATATATGGAGTGAGGCAAAGATGGAGTATTTGCATCATTTAGCAGAACTCCAATTACATTGTTTCTTGGTCTTAAAGATGAGGCGGAACACAATATTCTGTCCTCTTCTGTCTTTACAAGGGGGACGAGGAGTCAACCTCAACATCAGGCCAAGACTGCTTCCCATATACAGAGGTGAGGCATGCTTCCAGCCTTCAGTCTTCTTTATCAATTTTGTCATCAACTGTTTCTTATTTCAGTCTCTACTTCTGCTTTCAGTTTTATATTCATTGTAATAGTCACCAAGATATCACAGATGGTCATGATTATGAGTTTATCAGGGTCTTTAACAGGCTACAGTTCAGAATCAGAAATGCTCAGGACACAATTATTTGGCCAGGACCCTGTGTTTGCAGGCATGCTTGCAAGAACTCAACTCTATTGAGTCCTTGATTCCTCAGCCACCTGGCCTCTTGGCTTTTGACCTTTTGGGGTCATATTACGAAGTTCTTTCAGCACTGCTGAAAAATGTCCCAAAGTAAGTTTCCTTAAGTATGTATCAGCTCCAAAGAGCGGAGTTATAAGCATCTGTAGCTCTCCTGCCTGGAGGTACCCTACTTCCAACGGGAGCTGCCTACCTGAAGGCACTCAACTCTTTTTGCTTGGTGGGCCACTCTGTCTTGTGCTCTTAGTCTGCTACTGCTGTTCTCCTGCCACCTGCTGCTTCTCCCCTGGCGTCACAGTGCTCTATCTCCTGTATTGAAGGGACTCCAAAGGCTGTGCTCCACATCTGCCTTTTCTTTGGGGTGCATGGTGAGATCCTCCATTCTTTTTATTTTCATAACTCATTTTAAAGCCAGTAGGGTGGCAAAACTGACCAATCGCCATGTTAGAGTTTCATGCTATTTACATGGTCCCCCTCAGTCATTTGATGAGAGTTACAAAGACTGTGGTTTGAAAAACCATATTAATTTGCAGTATCATGAGGACATCATAATTACTCCTGACCATTGTCCATTGGTACTCCTGGCAGAAATAGGATGCCCTTGTGTCCCTTCTGCATAAATTACAAATATTCTTTACCCCACAGCTTTATCTTATTCCAAGGTGGGTTCTCGACTCCCAGTGCTGGGACTGTTGTGTCTCAATCATGGCTGACCCCAAACTTCTAAAGAGCCCAACACCTGGCTGAGCCCTGGTGACGTAGTGGTTGTACGCGGGACTGTGGCCCACTGGGTTGGAGGTTCAAATCCGGGAGCAGCTCACCAGGAGCAAGGCTAGGCCTCCTACTCCCACCACTAGAGGGCAGTGATGCCCCTCCCACAAAGAACCCAACACCATTTTATACCACTGTTCTCACAGCTGTTCATGGAATATGAACAGACTCATGCAAAGGGAAAGGAAAATACTCTCTTTATGCTATGCACCCATACCAAATATTATAGCTCTCTGGTCTGTTTTGATATAGAGATAAGTTTTTAGACAAGTAGCTGGTCTTTGCTGGACTCATGAAGAATTTCAGCCAGCCTGTCCATGTGTCCATGACACTATAAGGTAAGAAAATGTTCCTTCTCTCTGAGAATATTTCGTGGGCTCCCTTAAGTATAAAAGTTTTTAGAAAGTACCAAGCTCAAACCCATTGCTATCAAGTCAATTCCGACTCACAGTGGCCATATATAAATCTTTATGTAGGCAGACTGCAACATCTTTCTTCTATGGGGGAGCTGGTGGGCTGAAATCACTCACTGTTCAGTTAGCAATGCAGCACTTCACTACTATGCCACCAGGACATCTTCCTTAGTGGGGCAGGACCATAAGAGACAGTTCTTAAATGTTCGTGACAGGACCTCACGTTGATCTCTCCACCCAAGGTGTTCTTGTTTGTCTGATGTGGCTGAATAGAAGCAAGTACAACTTTTTGTTGCTACGGAGACCTTGACTGAAGTCTGGAGGTGAGCTGGACCGAAAGGTAGGAGCAAGGTCTTAGATATTAAAAAAAACCTACTTATTGCCATTAAGTCAATTCTGACTCATCGTGACCCCATACTATGTTATGCTATGCTATACTATACTATATACTGTACTGTACTACACTGTCATAATGCAAGGTAGAACTGACTGACCTTATGGGTTTCCACAATTGCTACTCCATATGATGGTAAGCTTGTTCTCACCTGCTGAGTGACTGGTGGCTTTAAAAGACTGACCTTTCCCTCAGTAGTCCATCACATAGCCCACTCTGGCACCAGGACTCCTTTTTCTATTGGCTAAATTAGTCCACCACTCCTTAACATGACAGAAAGATTCAAACACAGAGTGCCTACTCATGGATATGAATATGGTAAACATTTCAAATCATGTCTATTCTATGCCCTGTTCTGGGTTTTTCCACATTTGGATCACTTGTTTCTTCAGCAGGAGCCAATGCCATGGCTGGTGAGGACTAGATGAACCAGTTGTCACTTTATAGGCATTAGCTCAGCAGTTTTTAAACTGAATGGTTGATGAGCTATTTTTTCTTAGTCCAATGATGTATTATAGGAGGTAAGTGAAGCAGAAAGGATATTGTGGTCAGTTGGAAAGGTGATATCCACCTTCAATGGCATGAATTTCTTTACCAATAATACTTCATTTTAAGAACTTTTATCCTTACACTACTTTGGTCAGTAGAAACTTGTGTCATAAAAAATCATGACCAGTCATCTAAGGTGCAACTGTTAGTTCTCTCTGCATCTGGGGGAAAGATGAGTGATGAAAATAAAGAGACATATAAAATCCATTAATTCAATGGGCTAATGGGTGATGTAGCCATCAGTCTCCACAACTCTAGCCGATATCCAACTACCATTACCAATTTCTCCAAAAAGGATCACGATAGAAGGTAGACCCTAGATTGAGCTGGAGAAAACTGTCCTCAAAATGAAAGTCATGCAAGAGACCAAGCTTTGTGGCCAGAGGGGGATTGGTGGAACCCCCAAGACTATGGTGCTCAGGTCACCTTCAGGTCTCGAACTGAAAAACAACCATTTAAAATCAAAAGGGTAGCGTTTATCCAAAGACAAAGTTCAAAGGGTTAGGAAAGACAGAGAAATGGAAATAGGGAAAACCTGGAGAATGTGGTAAAAGGGACGGTACATTGAGGAGATTGCAAAGGAGGAGTAGGCGCGAGATGTGCGTGATGGTTCAATGGAACGCAACCACAAAATGTGAATGGGTTGTAGTTGACTGGAAAGTATTTACAGATCTACTCCATGAACCTTCACCCAATTCAATATATATGATATATTTAAAGTGAAGACACTTTCAATAAATTCATAGGCTGTCAATGCTCCTAGGGAAAAATGGTTGAATTTCTGCTTTTGTTTTTTCCCCCAACATTACATTTTAAGTAATTTACATGAACTAGAGGGAAAACAATTGAAAGCTGGAAAGAAACAAGCATGGCCCTGTGAGCTCTTGCACAGTAAACACCCACATTATTTGTCCCTGTGGGAAATGGCTAAGTAGAGGGATAATGGATACTTACAATAGATTCTACAAAAACCTAACCATAAAATGTCAGGCTTATATACATAAAAGTGTCTTCCATCTCAAACCTGGCTACCTTATTATGTCCCTTATTCTAGTAAATGGTAATACCTTCCAGAGCGGACCAATGTATCAAATTATTTAATCGTGCTCATTTTCTGCAAGCTTTTCTTTTCTCATTCATTATAAATCTGTGACTCGCTCGTGGTGCAGCTCTAAGCCTTAGGCATCTTGACTGGGCTTGAAGTTGAGAGTTGATTCAACAGCTTGTCTTTGGATTATTGCTTAGACCAGTTGTAGGGGAAGACTCTTGAGAGCAAGAACAGGATAAGGAGGGGGCTATACTGATGAGGAGGGAAGAGGGAAATTTACCATAATCTCAGCAGGGAACCTCGGTGAAAATTCTATGGAAATCTCCTAGGATATGGCTAGCTCACAAGGAAATGGCTGTATGCTGTTCCTAGGAAACCAGGTTCAGCTTCAACAAACACTCCTGAGACATGGAAGGAATGGAGGAATCTGGGATGCTAGAGTTGGAATTTCATTTAAGAAATCAATAAATGAAGTGTTTCTTGCATACCCGATTATGGAATAAGGTTCATACCTGCCACATAACCAACTCAGAGTACTCTACAGTTCTCACCATTGTGCTCCATAGCAAGTTTATTATCCAAACTCATGAATCTATGAGGTGTACCCTGCAAAACAGAATTTCCCCCCAAAGCTATGTATGGAAATTTTATCACAAAGGAACCTTATCACCTTCAAAGTAACACATTTGTCAATTCTGCGATTCCATTCTTGGAAATACTTTTCAAACTCGTCTGTTTGGATGGCTTAATTTTCTTCATCAACTTTTTTTTAAATCATTTTATTGGGAGCTTACAACTCTAATCACAATCTATATATCCATCCATTGTGTCAAGCACTTTTGTACATATGTTGCCATCATCATTTTCAAAATATTTTCTTTCTTCTTGAGCCCTTGGTATCATCTTATTTTTTCCCTTTTCCCCACTTTCCCTCCCTCATGAACCATTGATAATTTGTAATTTTTTTCTTGTCTTACACTGACTGCCCTCTCTCTTCACGCACTTTTCTGTTGTCCATCCCCCATGGAGAGGCTTATATATAGATCATTGTGATTGGTTCCACCTTTCCCCCCAACCTTAGCCTTACCCTCCTTGTATCACTCTTCTGAGTATTAGCCCTGGGGGGTTTATCTGTCCTGCATTCCCTGTGTTGAGAGCTCTTTTCTGTATCCATGTACATTCTCTGGTCTAGCTGGATTTGTAAGGTAGAATGGGGGTCATGATAGTGGGATGGGAGAAACATTAAACAACTGAAGGAAAGTTGTATGTTCCATCTGTGCTGTACTGCACCCTGACTGGCTTGTCTCTTCTGTGTGACTCTTCTGTAAGGGGAGGTTCAATTGTCTACAGAAGGGCTTTGCATGTCCACTCTGCCCCCCCCCCATTCCCATTGATATGCTATTTGCTTGTTTTGCTTCGGGTCTTTGATGTCTGATGCTTGATCCCATCGACACCTCGTGATCATACAGTAAGGTGTGCTTCTTCCATGTGAGCCTTGTTTTTTTTTTTTTCCTCAGCTAGATGGTTGCTTGTTTATCTTTAAGCTTAAGACTCCAAATGCTATATCTTTCAATAGCCATGCACCATCAACTGTATTCACTATATTTGCTTATGCACCCATTCTTGTCTTTAGTGATCATTCCAGGGAAGGTGAACATTATAGAATGCCATATTATTAGGACAAAGTGTTCTTGTGCTGAGGGAGTACATGAGCAGAGGCCTAATGTCTATCTGCTTCCTTAACACTTAAAATATAAATATATGTACATATATGTCTGTTTCCCTATCATTATATAAAAATATTTTTACATATGTACAAGCTGGCATTTAGACCACTATAAATGTCCTTTACCTCTGGGTTCTCTCCTCTATTTCCTTTTACTTTACCCTTGTCCCACTATCATGTTCAGCCTTCATTCAGGTTTCAGTAATTCCTCTCGGTTATATTATCCTTGATTAAGCCCCACCAGGTATCCTACATCTACCTTGCCATTGAATTTAGGTCGCTTGTTGCTCCCTTGTCCCTAGGTTTGTTGACACCCCTTCCCTCCCCCCACCCCCATCCTCTCCTGCATTTTCCCTGAACCATTGGTCCCATTGTTTACTCCTCTGGATTGTTTATCCTGCCTATCTTATGTAGATAGACATGCAGAGACAATAATAAACACGAAAAGAAGACAGAGCAAAACAAAGCAACACAATAAAACAAAAAACAAAACAAAACAACAAAAACAAACAACAACAACAAAAAAGGAAAGCCTGTAAATAGTTTCAGGTCTGTGCTGACCTTTAGGAGGAGTCTGATGGGGGGCCATGCCCTGGCCCCTAAGTTTACTTTTGGTATTTTTTTTTGGGGGGGGACATTATTGTTTTGCTCTTCTTGCTTCTCTGTTGTGTGCCTGTAGTGTTTCACCCCAGTGTAGTGGGATCAGGTTGGGCACAATTCCCCCACTGTGTCTCCAGTATTGTCCCCTATCGCTCTATAGTTCAGTGAGGGATGTTCTGTCTTGTGGTAGGGCTGATCTTATGTTCTTCTCTGTGGAATGGCTGCTCTGATCAGGAAAATTGTTCTTGAGGGTTGGTGGGCCAGGATGTGTTCTACTCTCTCTCTTTCTCTCTTCATTTTCTCCTGTGTGCAAACATAGACAGAACCTACCTCCCTGAGCTGTAGCTTTAGTGCTGTTCTCTGAAGTGTATTTTTCTTGTGATGGTGGTGGAGGGGGGGTGTCCATGTAGTTCATGTAGATTGGGTCCGGCTCCACAGACCTCTCTATTGGTTTGTTGCTTCATGCTGGTATGTTGCATTCACATCTTGGCTCACCAGGTTGAAGTCTGGTCCCTCTCACCTTCTCCTGTGAAGTTCTAAACAGTACCTCTGCGTGGGTGGGATGGTGTTCTGTTCCTCTGATACCCACATCTTTTTTCTTTCTTTCTTCCTTTCCTCTCCTTTTTAGATGGCTACCATTTGTATCCCGGGATTGTGTCTGGCCCCTGCCATAGTACCTAGACCTTCCCCCCGGAATGTATGCAGACAGCAGCTTTCCCCCTATGCTCCTTTTGCAGTTTTTTAAGCTTACCTCAGTGGACTCATGTTGTTCTTTTCCTTTTGTGTTTGGCTTACTTCGTTTAGTATAATTTCCTCCAATTGTTCCCATGTGTGATGTGCTTCATGCATTCATCACTGCTTTTTAGGGATGTGTAGTACTTCATTGTATTTTTGTACCATCGTTTTTTTTTAATCCATTCAAATATTTGGGTTGTTTTCAACTCCTGGTGATTATGCACTGTGTTGCAATGAACATTGGAGCACAGATATTTGGTTGTTTCCCCTTTTCCATGTCATCACATCACTGTCCTTTCACATTCCTCTGCATCTGCAGAAACAAACAAAAGTTGCATGGAGTGAGGTTAGGTGAATTAGGTGCCTGGGGAAAGAGAGGCATGATTTTTTTTTGTCCCAAACTGGCACACTGAGATGGAGGCATGAGCAGGTGCATTGCCCTGGTGGCAAAACCATTTCCTGGTCTGCCACAAATCAGCCCTTTCTTGTTGCACACAGTTATGCAATCTTTTCAGAACATCTAACTAGAAAGCTTTCCAGAACCTCCAAACAGAAAGACTGTGTCTAAACTGGTGGAACAAACTCCAAATGCACTGCATGTTGACAATTTCGTTCTTTTGGGAAGTTGGTGAACGTCCAGAATTAGGTTTGCCTTCAATTGACATTTCACCTTTTTTGAAATGAGAAAGTCCCTCGTATACTTGAGTTTTTCCACATAGTCCTATTCTTGTAAGCTGTGCTCAACATTACAACAGTTTCTGCAGCATTTTTTCCTGAGCAGGAAACAAAATTTTACAGCTGCATGCTGTTCTCTAAAATTGGCCCGCATAAAAAATGAGATTCAAGTGAAACTGCTTTTATGAAAAAAATTATTGTGACCAAAAAGGACCTTCCCAGTTTATGTCACTGGTTGCACTAACTTAGAGAAAAATGAGTTGTTTTATGCTCATCTAGTGGGAGAAATGTGTACTATGAAGGTGGAGCCCAGGACAATTCTGCTTTGCTCACGTGTTTGTTATCCCCTTGTGTTTTCCTGCTAATAATGTAGTAAAATTTCTATACTCTTAAGCTTGAAGTAATATGTTTCCCTCTCCATTTTTTAAAGCATCAAATTTTGCTTCAACTTACACTTGTCTTTTAAAAACACACCAATTCATGAATAAATTCCCAGTATCGTAAGAAGACCCTGAGTCGGGTGTCACTTGTCAATTTTTCTCACCTCACCTCTTACCATGTCTCTCAATCAGATTCCATCACAAAGACATCTTTTTAAAAAAATCAGTTTGTGTTTAATACATATAACTTATCCTTCTATATTTTAATCATGTCACATAGAATTGTATGATTGCTGCCACAATTAGTTTCCAACTATTCTTTTTTATATGGACTCTTTGACATCATCTTCCCCTTTGCCCACCACCACTGTATCCCCTCCCTCCCAAACTTCTCATTGCACTTGCTGTCCCTATCGGTTCATCAATCCTGGGCTTTGTAAACCAGAAAAACAGATATGCATACAGCACAGCTTCAAAAGGATAGCCTCCACTAACACAGCACCTCTGAGCTACATTGAACAAATACCAAACAATAAAACCAAAAATACAGAAAATTTTGGAAACCACATCAGGTCCAGTTTGCATCATACTGGGGAATGCACTGACAAAATTTTAGCTGTTCAGGTCAGATTAATACCTTTGATTTTCTCTCCTCTTTCCCAAGCACTCTGTTTATTAACCACATTTCTCCCATCCCTCCATTTTTGATATGGGAGTTCTCTGGGGGTTTATTTCCTATGAAGTCCCACAAATGAATTTTGGGCTCCTGCTGTCATCCATCACCTTATGCATACTGGATTCTCATAACTTAGACTCTGATATTGATCCCTCTTTTAATTTTGAGTTATATGAATTCTGATCCTCTCGTGACTGATGATGATGTGCTTCTTCCATGTGGATTTAGTTGACATCTCTCTTAGATGGCTGCTTGTTTGGGGACAACACTTTTACACCCCAGATCCTATTTTATCTGAAAGCCAGGTGTGTTACTAGAGCCAGGGTAGACTAGAGAAACAAATTCATAGACACACTCAACTATGTATAAAAAAGAGGTTTATACACAAGAGCAATTGCATATTGAGAAAATATTCCAGCCCAGTCTAGATCAAGTTCATAGTCTGATATTAGTGCATATGACAATACCAATCTATAAATTCATCTTCAGACTATTGAAACACTTGCAATGATGCCAGATACAGGGAGATCCCAGGCCAGTGGGTGGGAAGTCTTGTGGGTCCATCAGTGTTGTAAGCATCTCAGTGCTGTCAAGGGCCTCCATGTAGCTTCTCCAGCTCAGGGCACTAGCAAAGTTTCATGTGTCTTGTCAGTTGCTATGTCTCCCAAGGTGTGAGGGGAGATAGATAGATAGATAGATAGATAGAGAATCTCCTACCTCCAAGGAGGAAATCCAGGAGTTCCCAGAATCCTCAGGAGAAGGCCATGACACAGAGATCTCATTGTCTATGACCCAATTGGCAGAGGAGACTCCACCCTTACATTCTTAATTCCCCAATTGACACCAGATTATGTAACTAGTACATGGGACACCATCTAAATTCTTCACCACATTTTGCTTTAGAATCCATATCTTCTATGGTCCCTTCCTGAGAATGAGTATCTAGCACAGACATGATGTAAGAACTAATTGCTCTTAAGTTGGAACTAAGGTTTAATGTGAGCCTCAAACCCATTCCTAGATTTATGCTTTTTTCCCCCTTTTAATTTGTTGTAGCTTGGGACTTAATACCTATGTCATATTATTCCATAGTTCAGTGATACCAGGACATCTTTCACAGTTTGTTCATTCTACTTGGGAATGCTTGCTGTAATCCTTATTTATTACTACTCATTTCTCCCTCTTTAAAAGATCTTCCTGGATTTTGTGAATAGGCCACATTTCTTATTATTCCCATGACAACATGTCTGCCTTCATAGGATCCAGTACACTTGTATTCTACTTTTATTACATGATCATTTGAGTCATGTTTCTCCATCATTAGGCTTGACAGTTTGGATAAAGAATAGATGTTGCAACTCTAGTACTTATATCTGCACCTGGCATATCTTTGATTTTGTGTTGGAGGTCCCTGAGAGCACCCTCAATTTTAGAGAGTCACTAAAAGGGCTCATAGGTTTCAGTATATAGTCCTACTTATAGCTAAGATTTATTATGGGAATGAATAAAACTGAAAATCATAAGAGGGAAAAGACACTCAGGAAGGAGTCTGGAAGAAACAGCAAAGTTTCTAAGACTCTTCTCCCAGTAGAGTCACATAAGACACACTCAAGTCCCCTATCAGTGAATTACGATACTATGTAAGAATGGTTGTTTGCTAGAATAGCTCATTAGAGTTTTACTGCCCCAGGTTTTCATTTAGGCTGGCCATGTGGACATATACCCAAATTCTCAACTCCCCGAAGGAAGCTAGACATTCAGCATAAACCATACTGCTTGTATAGTTTAGGAACACGGATCAGTTTTACATCAGTATAGGGAATTCTTCAACAGCCAAGTCCCCATATTTCAGCCAAACACCAAACCTTTAATCAGCTTTTTAAAGGATAAGTAGTCTCAGGTCGGTTATCTTAACTTTTTTCAGCCGAGGATGAATGAAAGTTCATTTAACATAAGTGAGATATTTTCAGGTTTTAAGCAAAGGCAGAGTAGAATCATCCTTCTCTTTGAAGGATTTCCTGATTAATTATAGCTTACCCTCCCATCCCCCTGCACCTTTCTTTCAGCCAGTTTGAACTGAGAACCTTTTATATAGGAGATACTTTGGTAGGTTCACAGCAGTGAATACAATCTCATCCCTACCGTCAACTCTCTCCACAACACTCATAGTTCCATGGTTCAGGACTTATGTCGCAAATTTCACTTTTCAGTTGATGACACATCCTTGAAATATAATGAGCATGTCCTTTTCCTGTGAAACATGTAATGTAACTAAGAAATATGTTCAGACCCCTGAAATGAATCTTATCTGTCTTTGAGCTTTTCCTCTCTAATGACAAAGAAGATAAAAAGATTGATTAAAAAATTACCAAATTCATTTTCATCACCATATTACAATATCTCCTCTCTTTGGCTCCCTTGGTTTACCTCCATAAGTCCCATCAAGGCTTTTAAGAGCTTCTTTTTGTTTCTACTAAGGAGCGGGGTTTTTTCACGTTGACAGTTTCTTTGTTGTACTTGCTCTGTGTCAGTGGCCAACTATGGAGCATTAGCTCATCTTGTGGTTGCTTTTTCAGCACTGTGGGGAACCTCAAAAGAAAGTGGTTGATAGCTGCTTGCCTCAGACTAGTAAAATGACTTTTTGTGCCTTTTATGTACTACGACAATGCAACTCTCAGGGAGTCATCTGCTGTATGTAATTTTCCACAGCTTCTCTTTTAAAGCTAATTTCTGCCTCTGTCTCAGGATGCCCATCTAACTTTGCTAAATTTCTTCAGTTCTTTGGATCACTTGTATAGGTATGATTACCTAATGATTATGTAATTTAAAAAGTTGTTTTATTGAAGACTGCTTTTTTTGTGTATTAAAAGAAAGCAGTATCCATTCTCTCCTGAGTATATTTTATAGATGCAATAGCGCAAAAGCTATTTGGAACTTCTGGCCTCTAAATCTCCCAACCACCCACCTTTCTATTCCTTGCAGCTGGAGACCCCATGTACTTAGCACCACAATAACCAAAAGGATAACTGAAAGAGCATCTACTCAACTTTGATCACTCAGGTCAACCATTGCTCTTGTCCTATATGGTGCACTGCACCCAACACCTGGAATTCTGCCTTGCTGCTGGTCGGATCCCATGCTAGGTGAGCCAAGAACTTGTCCTCACCAAACATTTAGTCTAGTATGGAAGCAAATCATGAAGAAGGCCTTCTTCAGTGATAAGCACTAGTCAAAACGTTTTGCCCATTAACTCTGTTTTATAACTAAGTCATGTGAGGACAGACAGTTTGAGCACCTTTTAAGTAAAACATTCACATTCAATTTTCTTTTGGTAATCCAGCTTCCAAAATGATAGGTGGCTATCTATAAATTCTATAAATATGTTAAAATACGTTGTTTGTTCAGACAATATCTTACACAAGACTTGATCAGACATGAAGTGGTCTGATGATATAAGAATATATTTGCTATATACTATATATATCACATAATATATAACTCTATATGATATTATATCACACACATATATGTGTGTATCTCTTTTTTTCTCTTGCTCTCAGAGAGAGAAAGAAAGAGAGAGAGAGAGACTTACATAAAAAAATTCATGATTCACAGAGTTGTGGAGACAGGCAAGTTCCAAGGCTGGAGGCTTCTCACATACTTATATGGACTGATGACTCAAGATCAGCAGGTCAGACGGTAGGCTCCTAGTTGCAAAGGAAAATTAATCCAAGTTTGGCAGGTAAGACATCAGGCTGCTAATGACTCCCAAGATCAGCAAGCTACATGGCAGATAACTGTCTCAAGTCCAAAGAACCAGAGTTCGGAGGACAAGACAGATACAGGAACAGAGCCAGTAAAAAGCAAGCAAACTCTCTCCCAGTACCCATTCATTTATAAGCAGGCCACACTGCCAAGGAAAGTTCCTCTCACTTGATTGGATGTTCATTGTAGATTTCCTTACGCAAGTTATTACATTCTGTTAGACGTAACCATGGGTGATCACCAAGGTTTACTCCCCAGCTACAGAGAATCCAGACACGAAATCACAGTTATCATGGGCAGAGGAGGTCCAGAGGAGGAAAGAGATCTAGAAGGTGGGCGAGAGACAGGAAATGAAAGCAAATCTGATGAAGGGTACCATACATTCTTATTCTAGCTCCATATATGAGGAACTGAAGCCTAGAGGGTTATGAGTTGAAATCAAAACTCAAGCCTTCAAGTCCTGCCTGCCTCCAATTGGCTTGCTCCTTCTTCACCAAGCCTTTTTGAGGGAGGCAGAGCAACTCACCGAGGAGTGTGCGGGAGCAGTCAATGACGAAATGGCAGACTTTTGTGAAGATTTTAAAATAGGATACAACAAATGTCAATCTATTTCAAAAAGAAAACCAAACAGGGAAAAAAATCCAAAGAAATGTCATTCTTGCTGTTGCACCTTTTAGCCTTTAATTCCCCCGTCATCAAGTTGCATCCTGTGCTTTCGTAGAAATTTTGAAAACTGATTATACTACACCTGATGAATGTTGATCCAGTGTGACAATTAAGTGTTTTTGTAGCATAATTCACAGTAATCAGAATGCGTAATTCTAAGGGTTGCTAACGCTCCCTTGGCTGTTGGTAAATGGGAAATACTGCGCTTTCCTCTTTGTCTCATTCATACGTACAGCCTCTCTGTAAAGCTGGGACTGTTTTGTCATTTTCCAGACGAGCCATGCGGGCCTTAGAGATGTGCCCACATTCCCACAAGTGGAGCAGGGATTCAGCATCAGGTTTGTGTGTCTCCAGGGACTGTGCTCTTAATCTCCAATATTGTTTATGCAAAGGAGTTCTTGAACTGGAGCTCCCTGCTGAGCTCATGGGTGGAAATATTAGTTGTAGATGTGGGCAATACCTGATTAGACTCAAGGATAGCCTAATTACACATTTCAATGTGGTTAAAATGAGACCATCCTCTACAAGTGAGGTATCTGATCTCCCTGGCTAAAAGACTTAATTGCTTCAGAGTGCAATTTGCAGCTCCTCCCTGGTTGGGCAGGTTGTCTACAGTGAGATATCCTACCTATGCTCACATCTGCTCAGCCATCTGTAGTGGAAAATGTTGTCAATCATTCGTACCTCGGGGAAACCAGGGGAATTTAGTTTTGGAAAATTACGGTCCTGTAGAAGAATAAAGCAAGGTACAAAAAGTGAAGATATTTTATCCACATTCTTCACTGTAGATGAGTTCTGGCATGTATAGCTTATAGCTTTATAATTTTTAAAATACAGGAAAATCTCATAGCCAATGAAAGCAGTTCATTTTATGACTATGATATTGCTAGGTCATAAGGTTTCCTTCTATATCTGACAGTTGAGGTGTTTCAGATCAAGTGAAACCTCAAAGGCTACTGGGATTCAATAAATTATCCAAACCTGTTCTTTGGTCACTCGGTGGCATGAATGTTTGTTTTTGATCATGGTAAGGAACAGGTGGTGGTGAAAAGGAACAGTGAACCACCACTCTGTTAGTAACTCAGCAGTTTCTGAGAGAAACAGCTAGCTAAGTGAGGTGGCTACTCTGCTCGATGGGGGATTTACTTTTCCAAAAGGGTTGAAACATACAACGCTGCCCATGTGGTTACCAAGTCAATGGACTTGGAACAACTGGACTCCCTTGTACATCCAAACACCGGTCACTGATTTTTCAGAATTATTTTTGCCCTATATTTTCAGTGCACAAATACTGAGGATAAGAGAACTTGGGGAGACTTTATTTTAACTGATCATGATTCCAGAGCTGAAGGAATTAGACTGAGAGGCCTATAGCTACTTTTTACTCCAGATTTGCATTTGGATGAATTTGGATGTATTTTTATTATTTTCTGTTACCTTTTTAGACAATTCACAGCTTGTGGTTATATAATTGGAAGCTACTTCTGGTGACACGATGTGACCTTCCTCTTCAAACCTGGCCCTACTCCCAGTCTCAATGAATGGGGCTGTCATCTGCCCAGTGGCTCATGCCAGAAACCTAGAAGCTATTCTGATACCTTTCTCCCCCACTGGCTATATTCAATCCATCACCAAGGCCTCCTATTTAGTTCTGGAATAGCCTCATAATTGGCCTCACTTGCACCCTCTTGTTCACCTTCCAATATCTGTTCTCCACACAGTAGCCAGAGTGATATTCCCAAACATTATCTACCATTGTGCATCTCACAAATATATTCTTTGTGTCTACGCTCTCTGAGCAATATGGCAGGGAAAACAAGATCAGTTTAATGAACATGCAAAACAGATTGTGCCACGCTCCAGTCCTTCAGACCTTTCCCTCTTCGCCATTTTATGTTAAGACCCTTTGGGTAGATTTCTGGTTGTTGTTCTTAAAGTAAAAGACAAAATACTTCTAATAACCTTCATAATCAGTTTACTATCTATTCTCCTCACTCCCCTTGTATCAATATTGATTTTATTTTAGCTTCTTGGTTTTGTTTTAGTTCCTTATCTATGTCATCTGTCCTATTACCACTGGACTTTTGCATACGATCTATTTTATACCCAGAGTGCTTTCCATTTTCATCACCCCTTATCAGCCTTCATAACTTGGTTCAGATGTTTATTATTCAGGGAATCCTTGTCAAATTCACCTGACTAGTCCACATCTTTTCATCTCATGCTTTAGGATATCAACAATTCTTTTGTGGCAAACACAAGCATTTTTGATATTAGTTAATAAATAGTTCAATACCCCCTAAGTCTTTAAACATCACGAGATTTTTGTTCACCGCCACATGGAGTCAACATATTACATGTATAGTAACAGCTCAAAAACATTTTTAATTAATGATTTTTGAACAATTGAAAAAACTGGGTCTTACAAAGTGGGATTGTCTATTTGTACTGGCCCTGTGTTATCAATAGCGAGAAAGAAGCAATTCCAGCTTCTTCAATTGTGAGCAGGGTCTTCACCCTCTGAGGGCCTCCATTTCAAGATTGCTATAAGTAGAATAATTATATAAATTTATATAATTTATAGAATTAATATAATTATATAAATTCTCTATATATACTATATGGGTACCAGTATATAGTGACTGGTACCTGGTAACCTTTTAATAAATCATAGTAAGAATCATAACAATAAATCATTATCATTTGACCTGGCCTCTGTCTACGTCTGTAATGTAATTAGCACTTGGCCTTTCCTGTTGCCATATGAGTTATATTTAACACATGGGGGTTTCTTTGTGGAGAATGCTTTCAGATATTTCAAGTATCATTATTCTTAGTGTTTTGGGGTTCCACTTCCATTCAGTATCGTATTCAGAATGATATTAATTATTGGGCAGAGACTGCTGTTGGGTCTCAATATCAATATTCTCCTATTGCATTAATGTTTATGGACACATAGTTGCCTAAGAAAATCGACAGTTACCACCCTTTCTAGCATTGTCTGTCTGATTAAGTTCTGGCCAATGGGATAAAGGTTGTGGCAATGTTAGAACTGTTCTTCAAGAAAACTGACTCAAAATTCTTTTCTTTCATTATTCTTTTTCTCTGTAATTCCTTCTTGGTTAGGTTGGTGACTGTGCCTGAAACTATCATCTTGGACTTGGCGGTGATCTTGGGAATGGGCGGAGTTGAAAGATAAAACCTGAATTCCCAAGGTTTCTTAGGTTAACAACTTGCTCTGTGCAAAAACACCACAACACTCTAGTCTAGATCGTCTCCCTCTGAACTTACACATCGGAGAGAAACAAGCATTCATCTTGTTCAAGCCACTGTCTTATGAAGTTTTACAGCCCAGCTTAATCTTAGCTAATACAGCTTTGTACTAACCAAGACAGGAAAGGAACAAGAGTTTCTTTGCTTCCCTCTCTAGGCCTGCGGGGTAGTGATTCAGCCATCCGTTTTTCTCTGAGACATGTGTACAATACAGTGATCAGTCTACAGCTTTACCGAGAATAGAATAACCTGTTTTTTCATAGTTGGACCCATTTCAGAGTCCAATTTTGATCATTCGTTTAGACATCAAATACTTGTCAATCACGTACTGTGGAGAAGGTCTGTTTTAGGTTCATAGGGTGTTGAGATGAGCTATATCAGTATCAGTTTTTTCCTCTTCTTTCCCTATTCTTGTTGATAGTTGTTATTTCCAGATCAGTATTTTTTTGCCTTTATGAAATTCTATATTTTGGGGGGAGATTTACAGTTAATTAAGTTTCCTATTTGGATTCCAATGTTTGCGAAGAAAAATATAAATACACCCCTTCAATATTTTAGGTTCATAAGTTTTGTTATCATACATTAAGAGGAATCTTAAAAAGGCAATAGTTCAATTTTAGATAGTTACTACTTCCCTCTATTTTTGACAGAATAAAGGCCAGCTGCTCCGAGGTATGAGAAGAGAGAATTCATACAGTGTTAGCCACGGTGACTGGATGCCATTCTTGGGTAGCTGATGAAATACATGTGAGCAACATGGTTTCCCTCCTTCAGTAACAAGTCTTCGTCTGCTCTTGATGACCTTGGGGCGACTGTTTGTGATAGAAGACCATGTTTCCTGTGCTTAGTCATTGCCAGTCTACACCAGCTACAAATAGATCATGCTTATCTCTCTAGGAGCCCCAGTGGTGCAGATGGTTAAGCACTTGGCATCTTATAGAATGATTGGTGGCTGAAACACACACAGTGGCTCTTGTGCTGAAAGACCTGATGATTTGTTTCCATGAAGATGACATACTAGAAAACCCTCTTGTTCAGGTTCTACTCTGTCAGATGAAGACACTGTGAAAAAGTAGACTTGGAAACAACACCTAGCAACAGCATACTTATCTGGACACCCTTGGCTCCCCTGTTATTTTGCTATTTCTTCTCCTTCTATGAAAGGCTAACTTTCTCCTTAACATGTTCAGTTGTTACTTAGTTAGTGAGTTGAACCCATGTATACTATCCTTAGATTATCTTTTGTATTTCTTCTCCTAATTTCTTTCTTGGCTCAGAGCAGGTTGGTTTCAAGGCTTTCTATGGGTTTTTCAAAAGCATGGACCTATTGAGAAATATAATGTGGCTATAGGTCTGTGCCTTAAACCACACCACACTGAAGATGTGACTGGACTCAGAATCAAGGACCATGATCCATGAAGCATAAGTCAACAGGCACCATGGGACACTGGGGTGGCTGTGCCCAAGACTTTCACGTTCCTGGATGTCACAGAAATCACAGATCAGAGAACCTGAGATGATTATGTGAATGTGGAAAAATAGTTCTTAAGTGGATTATGGTGAAACATAAATAAAAAGACAGCCAATAACAAGACAGGCATCACTAATATTGGGCACTCTTTACATCTTAGAACTTGTACAACGCTAGGGAGTTTAGTCAACATTTTGGGTAAAGTGGAGGGGCAGCAAAAAAGAAAAAGGTTCTTCATGAGAAGAATTAACACCGGGCCTATAACAATGGACTCTGGCATGGGAACAGTTATTAGGATGGCACGTGACCTTGCAGTGTTTTGTTCTGTTGTGCATAGGGCCGCTGTGGGTTGACACTGACTTGATGGCCCCTAACAACAGCAATAACAATAATAGGAGTGTGCATAGTGGGAGATTCAAGATTCAGCCTTGTTGCTGGGCGTTTGTGGATGAAATTATGATGAATGATAGAAACCTCAAATCATGCTATTTATTGCACATCTGTGCTTGTATCCTGGATCAGAAACTAGTGATTAAAGAGCATGGGTTCAGTACTAGCTCTCCTGCTTTCTGGCAGTGTGTCTTCGGACAAAACAATTGCATCTCAGTAGTTTTGTAGACAGAAGCAATAGAAATCCTTTGTTGTGGGAGTCAACTTATCTACTATGTTTAGTAACTTATTTAATATGCAAAGTAAACATACTATGTATTAGTAATTGCTAAAATATTCTTCCTAGGGAAGATATGCTTTTATATGTTGTATATATATTTTTAAATAAAATTTCCATTGACTCTGAGGTGAAAATACTTAAAAAAGCAAATTAAGTCATATATTTTGGAAGCATCATAACTTAAAGCAGTAAAACTGAAAGAAATAATTTTTGGAACTTTTTATTGTAGTTTGGATGAAAGTTTACAAAAAAATTAGTTTTCTATTCCACAATTTATGCAAATTTTGTTGATTGGCATTGGTGGCAATATGCAACATATAAAAGTACCCTTTCCACTTCCTCCTGAACAATCTTGGGAGGTGATTTTGAAAAAAGAATTAGATGTAATTTTGAGTTCACAGAAATTTGACATACTCTTAGAAACACTTTTTTTGATAGGGGGGTTCTGTAATAAATAATCCATGTTTTTAACATCTACTTTACATAAGTTAAGCATTTGCTTTAGTTTAACTTATGGCCAAACATTTTAACAACTAGCACTTCCACCCCTAGCAAACCAATATAAGAAGTATCCACTCATTACCTCATCATCCTTGAACACTTCTCCCTTATATTTTCAGAATTTTTATGGCAGAATGTAATGTTTGTGCTTGAGTTTTATACACTAGACACCAACAAATCCTTGTGGATTGATCGGCTTCCTAAAGCTTTTAATATAGTTATGAGTCCAGTCCAGTTATTTCATCAGTTTCATTTAGTGCTTACCAAGTCTAATTCATGATTTGTAGACAATAGTTTTCTATTTAGATTTTTAACAGAGCTTATTTATTATCTATCTATCTATCATCTATCTATCTATCTATCTATCTATCTATCTATCTATCATCTATTTATGATGTGTGTACATGAATCTCTTGGAGGAAGGGGTCCTGTTTAAATTGAGATATTTGCACAGTTGAACTGGATTAGAGATTGGATCTCTGTGTTTTCAACAGGGATTTGGGTGATGCTGCTGCTGCTATAGCAGTACTATCACTTCCCTTGAGTAGCCTGGGCCCAGATTCCTTTCACAGAAATATGGTGTTGTGAGGAACTGGGACAGGTTGCCAAGGGAACTTGTTGAATCTCCCTTATTTTGAGAGCATATGCAGAGGCTACCGAGCAATGTGCTAGAATTTTTTTTAGATGCAGTTTTCTCTGGAGGCTGGGTTGAGTAAAGAAGCTCTGACAGTTACTATTCTCTCTGTGGCTCTATGATTAGATTATAGAATACAATGTGGCATGATATTGATTTTTTTAAACATTCACATGTTTGCAGGGTAAATAACACTTCGCCATTTTCACCTAGTTCTGGAATAAATTGTAAATCAATAGGCTGCCAATATGCCAACTTGGTTTTTTAAATTGTAAATCAATAGGCTTCTAATATGCCAACATTTTTTTTTGCTATGAATCCAGCATGATATTAACTGGATGAGTAGGTTGTAAAAGCCCTATGATATTTTTCTTCTTTTATTTGATTTTATAGTATAGAATAGAACATGATTTTAGTTGTAAAGTACTTGTGCATGTAAAAATAATGATGCATGTCAATTTGTTAACCTTGTAATTGACCTGTCCAAAGAGTATGAAAGTATCAAATAGAAAATGCTATAGTATAGACAGGGATATCATGGAATAAAAATTGGACAATGCATAATATGCTATTCTCTGTCAGCTTCTCTTACTCACTAAAATCAGGCGTCTCTGTCTTATTCTCTAATTTATAAAAAAGCGTGCTCCTGTAAAGAGCTGATACAAAAGATTGTTAACTTTATAATTAATTGATAGCACTATTCATGGGTTCAGTAAGATGGACAGACAGGCAGCAAATAATAAGTGCTTGTTCTCCCCGGAATGTTTGAATCTTCTTGTAGAGAACATCCACCTGCATAAAATTATCAATATATATTTAAGATACACACGCACATGCATGCATGCATCCATCCACCAATACATACATGCATATAGTGGTTCTCAAACTTTGGCCAGCACTAGAATTGCCCAGGGGATTTAGTAGAATCCAAAGGCTCCGATTCTGCCTGACTTGAATAGGCCTGGGCCCCTGTGTTCTTGATTCGATCTCCCAATGGGTTCTGATACTCACATGTCAACTAGAGTATGAACTGCTGCTGTAGGAAAGAACTGATTGCTAACATGCAAGACAAATTAGATTCTGAGAGAGAGAGAGAGAGAGAGAGAGAGAGAGAGAGAGAGAGAGAGAGCTAGGACAACTAGAGGAGGCTTAAGGTAAAGGGACAAGGTTTTAAGTGGGACACCATTGACCCGGGGGGGAGGAGGAGGAGTTCTTGATTAAAAATTTGGTTTATATGGAGCAACAAAAATATTCATAGAACACAAAAATAATATAGTGATATATTTATTTAATCTTTTTGTTTGTTTTGGGGGGCATCACTGCCCTCTAGTGGGAGTAGGAGGCTTAGCCTTGCTCCTGGAGAGCTGCTGCTGGATTTGAACCGCCAACCCAGTGGGCCACAGTCCTGCACAAAATCACTATGCCACCGGGGCTCAGCTCCCTATTTATTTAATCTTAAAATGCTGCGGGATGTGAGACAAATTGTTAAAAAGCAGGATGTCTGGTCACCTTAGCTTAAGGAGAAAGTCTGGTTTATGAGAGGAATTTTGGGAATGGTTTCTTGAGGAGATAATATGAGTTTAGAGTTCATAGGGATGAAGAGATAATGTAAGGTAAAACATAATTGAGAGAAAAGCAACAATCATGTAAGCAAATTGTTCTTGTTAGGTTCCAATGTATAGGAACTCTGTGAGCAACTTCCTTCCACAATCTAAGGAGGAGTGGTTGTTTCAAGGGTCAAAACCAAAGGCACTCGATGTGCCACGTTTTACTAGAGGCGTTCCAAACCCATGAAACATTCTAATTTCTTCATTCTAAGCAGACTGCTCTTCGATGATTCTATTTAATTGACTGGACAAGTCAGATATTTTCCTGAATTTAGGCTTATGTTAGTACATCTTACCTCTCCTTGACTCTACCTCCTAGTTTTTATTCTGGTTTTGCCAACTGAAACTCACATGGTTCTTGGGATACCCAGCGAACATCTGATTTTATCTTTTAGATGCCTTCACATGTCAGTGGAGATTTTGAAGTCTTGACTTTTCTGTATCCACACTGACTGATGTGTGGTGTTTTGAACTTAAGTCTGCAGTTACCTCACCAGTCCCTCATCACATTGCCTTTTGATTTTCAGGAACATGCTCTCATTACTGTCCCATCCTACTTGTCTTCTGTAAGGGCAGTAGCACTACCAGAGGTCTATGAGGGGTGTAGGATGAACCAGAGGACATTGCCAAATGGGATGATACCAAAACGACTTTAAAATTCTTATGCAATGTTTCAGTGGAAATTTCCTAATTAAAAAAAATATCCTCCATTGAATTGAGAAGTTGAAGCCAATGGCAGCAGAACTACAACTGCACAGAATCATTGATGCCAAAATGATCGGGTTGATGAAAATGGAAAAAGAACAAGTGGGAGGACATCTTGCATGGGTTGTTGACATCATGCTGTTCACAGTAAAGAAGAAGCTAACGTTTTGTGGCCACAGGGAAGATGAATCTTCACTGACTAAAGGAAACTTTCTTGAGATGGTTGCATTGTTTTCAGATTTCGATGCAGATTTCGATGCAGTGCTGAAAGACATATGATGAGACTGCAGTGAAGCGCGTGAGAACTTGAAGTACTAGAAGGAGAAGTAGTCGAATGATATGCCCTGGTATGTCATGAGAAACTTGCTATGGGCAGAGAACTTGAAAAGTACACTGGAATCATGTTTGATAGCATACACTGACCAGATGCATCAGTTATGTAAGTATCTGAAGTCTTAGATCTGTAAAAACCAACAATCAAAAAATTAAAATGAGAAAGATCTTTCTAGTGTTTTTCCCCTTTAATGGGGAAAAATGCTGCTAACATTAGAACTTCTGGCATTCTTCAAGAATTGGAAAGGGATAATGTGTTCATAAAAATGGGTCAGGCTCAAGGCTATCATAATGTTCTCACTGTGGCTGAAGTCCATGGAGCTATACAAGTTATTTTAAAGAAAAAAACCCAGAAATTTATTTTTAATGGATATATAGACCATTCCCTTCCCTTGTGAGGTCTGCACATTATCCTGAAAACTGAAAACATATCCTGTTTATAATTTGGGGAACTCGAGGCAATTTTTTCTTCATGCTTTCCATCCATTGATGATGACTTTGACCCATAGTGACCTTATGCAGAACAGAAAGAAACTCTGCACAATCCTGAGTCATCCTCACAACTGTTTTTATTCCTGAGCCCATTGGAGCAGCGACTGTGTCAATCCATCACATTCATGGTCTCCTCTTCTGTCTCACTGCCTCTCCACTTTACCAAGCACGATGTCATTCTCCAGGGACATTCTCTCTTGATACTATGCCCAAAGTGTGTGAGACAAAGTCTTAACATCCTTGCCTCTAAGGAGCACTTGGGTCTTTCTTCTTCCACTACAGGTAGATCTGTTTGTCCTTTTAGCATGGAACAGTACTTTCAACATTCTTTTCCAGCATCACAATTCAAATGCATCGATTCTTCTAAGGTCTTCCTTATTCAGTGTCCAACTTTCACATCCATATAATGCAAAGGACAATACCATGGCTTGGGTCAGTTACACTTTAGTCCTCGAAGTAGCATCAGTTTTCTTTAATCCACTAACGAGGTCTTGTGCAGCAGATTTATCCAATTCAACATGTCTTTTGGTTTCTTGACTGCTGCTTCCATGAGCCTTGATTGATGATCCAAGCAAGACAAAATCCTTATCAAATTCAACCTTTTCTCCATTTATCAAGATGTTACCTAATAGTCTAACTGTGAGGATTTTGGTCTCCTTACATTGAGTTGTAATCCATATTAAAGGCTATAATCCTTGATTTTCATCAGTAAGTGCTTCAATTCCTCCTATTTTTAAGTAAACAAGTTTGTGTCATCTGCATACCCAGGTTGTTAATAAGCCTTCCTTCAATCTTGAAGGCTTCCTCCAAGCCTTCTTCCACTCTACTTCATTTAATCAAGTTTCTTTGATGATTTACTCACCATATAAATTGAACAAGTATGGTGAGAGGATACAACCTTGACATGCTCCTTTCCTGATTTTAAGCGAAGCAATATTCCTTTGTTCTATTTGCACAAGTGCTTCTTGATCCATGTACAAGTTCTGAAGGAGCACACAGAAGTGTTCTGTAATTCTCATTCTTTTCAAGGTTATCCATAGTTTATTATGGTCCCCTCAGTCTAGTTAATGAAACACAAGTGAGCATTCTTTTGCTATTGTCTTCTTTGATTCATGATCTACCTGACATCAGCAATGATATCCCTTGTTCTATGTCCTCTTCTGAATCTGGCCTGAACTTCTGATAGTTCTCTGTTAAGGTGCTGTTGCGACTATTATTGGATGATCAAAAGCAGCATTTTACTTGGGTACTGTATCAATGATATCATTCTGTAGTTTGAGCATTCTGTTGGAATGGGAACAAATATGGATCTCTTCCAGTCAGTTGGTCATACTTTAATAAGATGTGTTAATTGGTCATATTGAATCTTCAATGAAAAAACTATCAACAACACATTTTCTGGTCATCATGATGCAGCTAAGGTCATGTTGTTGGTGGTAATTGGAGTTCTTTGTGATCCACATGAACACTTGAACCCAAGAGAAATAGCACTAGGTCTGTCTGTTACCTATCATTTGTGATTTCACTTTTAAAAAATTCTGCCTGTAGTACTGATATGATGTAGTTTTGGAAGTTGATCTCACACACAGTATCTGCATTTTTTAAAAAATTAAATATCATTTTATTAGGGGCTCGTACATCATTTTTCCAATACATAAATAAGCATAGTGTGGCAAGCACCCTCGCATGTCTGCTGCCGTCATCATTCTCCAAACATCCGCCCTTTCCCCTGAGGCGCTGGTATTGGCTCCTCCAACTCCTCCCCTCTTCTCCTGCTCTCACTCCCCCATCAACCCTCAATACTTATAAGTTATTATTGTTCTGTCGTATCTTACCCTGCCCAACACCTCCCTCAACCCACTCCCCCAGTGCCCGTCCCCCAGACAGGTCATATGTAGATCCTTGCAGTTGGTTCCATCTCTCTACCCCACCTTCTCTCCACCCATCCAGTAGTTCCAATCTAACCACTGGTCCGAAGGGGTTCATCCATCCTGATTTCCCCATATCTCCAGCTCCCTTCTCCACTAGTGTACCTTCTCCAGTCCATCCGGATTTGCAAGGTAGAGTTGGGATCATGATGGAGGAAGACCTCAGGAACTAGAGGAAACTTGTATGCATGATCACTGCCTGGCTGCACTTTAACGAGTCTGTCTCCTTCCCACGGTTCCTCTGTAAAGTGGGCCTTAGGACCCTACCCTGCTCCTCCCCTCACTCGTAATGAAGTGATTCCTGTTCTTTGATGCTCGATACCTGCTCCCTTTGGCCCCTCTTGATCACACTTGCTGGTGTGCTTCTTCCCTGTGGACTTTGCTGTCTCCATGCTTAATGGCCACTCGATTATCTTCAAGTCTTTGAGACTCTAGACATTCAATCATTTGGCAGCTGGGTACCATCTTTTCTTCTACTCTGTTTGCCTCTGTATCCATTTGTCCATCAGCTTTCTTCACCACTCTTGCTCATGCTCCCACATGTCTTCAGTGGGCACCTTTGGGGTGTGTGCACACAGTGAAATGTGTTTTTTTCCCCCTGTTTAATGTCTATTGCCTAGACCTTTCACCACCGTGTGGCCACACTGGCTGTTGTGTTTCTTCTGTGTGGGTGTGGTCTCTTCTCATGTGGATGATCTATTGTTTATCTTTAGGCTTTTAAGACCCCAGACGATACAACCTTTGATGGCTGGGCACCATCATCTTTCTTTACCACATTTGCTTATGCACCTATTTTACTTCAGTGATCGTGTTGGGCCAGTGAGCCTCAAGGAGTACCAGATTCATAGAACAAAGTGTTCTTGCATTGAGGGAGCACCAGGGTCAGGGTCCAAGGTCCACCTGCTGCCCTAATATTTGACCTATAGATATGTTCTTAAATTTATTCCCACCTTATATCAGATAGTTGTATTTATGTATGGACATACCTATGTTAGACCTATGCAAGTGCCTTTTGCCTTTTGCCTTCTAGCTCTTTCCTCTATTTCCTTCCATCTCCCTCCTGTCCCACCATCTTGTTCCACCTTCATTGGTGTTTCAGTGTTTCCTCATAGATTCATTGTCCTTGCTTAATCCCAACCAGGCCTCCCACACTCTCCTTTGCATTGATTCCAGACCATTTGTTTCTCCCCCTCCCCTTTCCATGTGTTTGTCCATATCCCCTTCTCCTCTCCTCTCTCATGCCCCCAGGAAATGTTGTTTGCCCAGTCCTTTCTGTGACTCGTAGCATCTCCAGAGGGATGTATTCCTCTGAGCATCATGTGTCGGCGTGAAGCTTGGACCAGCTCTCTTCCTCTTCCTCCCTTCTTGTCTTAATCCCTGTGGGTGTGGAATGCTGGCCCCTCCCCCAACCTGTGCCCTGCCATGCCCACTTCTAGGGATGGAATCCATCTGACTCTGGTTGCTTCTGGCTCTGTGGCTCTCTCTATTCTTGCACCCTTCCATTCATCCTCGCTGTCCTCATGGGTGGGTGCTTCATGGTAGGAACTGCTCGCCCACTCCAGTTTCTGTGGAGACAAGACCAGTATCCCCCCCCCCCCGGTAGATTATTGTCCTGTTCCCTCTGTTATCCTTTCATTTTTGAACTCCCTTTTATCTCCCTATCCCCTCTACCCACTCATCTTTCTCCCATTACTGTGTTGAACCCAACGTGTACCTTCCTGGGTTTGGTCCTCCCTCCCTCCTTACCCTACTTCTTGGACCAACTGTTATGGTATAGTTTTCTCTTTTATACTCACCATACTGTTTCTACTTACTTCAGAGGGCTCATGCAGTACTTCTCCTTTTGTCATTGACTGACTTCACTTAGCATAACTTCCTCCAGTTCTTCCTACGAAGAGATGTGTTTCGTGTGCTCGTCCGAGCTTTTGAATGAGGCATAGTACTCCATTGTGTGTATGTGCCAGAGTTAGCTAATCCATTCATCTACTGATGGAAATTTAGATTGCTTCCAAGTCTTAGTGATTGTGAATTGTCCTGCAATAAACATTGGCGTGCATACCACTGGCTGTGATTTATTTCTTGCCTCTTCTGGGTATGTACCCAAAGTGGGATAGCTGGGTCATAGGGTAGTTCAACTTCCATTTTCATTAAATATCGCCAGATTGCTTTCCACAGTGGCTGTACATATCTACACGACCACCAACCATGTAGAAGTGTTCCTATTTCACCACATTCCCTCCAGCATTTGTTGCACTCTGATTTCTGATCTGGGCTAGCCTTAAGGGTGTTAGATGATATCTCATGGTCGTTTTGATCTGCATTTCTCTGATGGCTAGTGAGTGGGAGCATTTTCTCATATGTTTATTGGCCATATGGACCTCCTCCCTAGTGAAACTTCTTTTCAGTTCTTTTTCCCATTTCTTCATAGGGTTATCTGTTTTCATCTTCTTGCATGAGATGAGGGTATTGTAGATGTTTGTAATAAGTCCTTTGTCTCTTGTACCGTTGCTAAAAATCCTCTCCCAGTCTGTGGTTTGCCTGGCTACCCTCTTGGTAAAGTCCTTTGATGCACACATTTTTTTTATTCTAAGTAAGTCCCGTTTGTCAATTTCAGGTTCCCCTGCATGTGTACCCTGTCCTACTGCAGTTAGCCTTTGTATTCCCTGGGTCAAGGTTCTTAGATTTCCCCTGATTCTCTCACTAATGGTCCTGATGGTTTGTGGTTTTACTTCCAGGTCCGTGATCCACCTCAAGTTTGTTCTTGTGCATGGGGTAAGGTAAAGATCCTGTTTCATTTTTCTACATGTAGATTTCCATTGTCTCCAGCACCATTTGTTAAATAGGGCATCACCCTTCCACTTGATGTTTTTGGGGTCCTTGTCGAAAATCAGTTATCTATATGCTAATGGTTTTATTTCTGGGTTTTCTGTTCTTTTCCATTGATCTGTGTTGTGGAGCTCATGGGATTTGCGATGTACAGATCATGTCATCAGCGAATAATGATAATTTGACCTTCTTTCCTCCCATTTGGATACCTTGGATGTCTTTCGGTTGCCTTATGGTATTTGCTAAGACCTCCAGTACTATATTGAATAGTAGTGGGGATAAGGGGCATCCTTGTCTAGTCCCTTCTTCAGTGGGATTGATTTAGCCTTTACTCCATTGCCTATTATGTTAGCTGTCGAATTCTCATATTATTTTGAACACTACATTCTAAATGCTGAGTGTTTTAAACACTTTCATTCAGTTCTAAGTATACAATGTGTATCGAATTATTTGACTTTTATCACAAACTAGCCTTTTGTTTGTTTGCTTGCCTTGTTCTGTGGGTCTGTCCAGCAACTAGTAGAGAACCACGTCTAGTCTTGCCCATTTCCTTCACTCACAGTCTAGCTCTTCAATGCAATAATTTCTCACCTTATAAATGAACCATTTTTCTAAAGGATGAAATAGAGAAGATAGAGCTGAAGGGATAGAGAAGTAAGAAGTGTTTTAATCTGTCATAAATGAATTTCAGCTAGATGTCTTATTTTAATTTCTTTAGAAAAATTGATATTTGGGTAACTGCCAGTAATTGCCTAACTTTCCCCCAGTTGCTTTCAATACAAAAGGGGGAGGAACTCTTTCAGTATTTCATGCAAGATTAAAATTCTCTGACATTTTAAAAATGCTTTCTTTGATTTCCATTTTTGGAAATTGCAGTGCTAAATGGTGGTAGACAGTGAAATGAATTATAAGAATTTCCATGGATTACCAAGTTGGAAAAAAATTATGAATGTCTCCTTTATCCAGTAAAAAGCTTTGCTTGTATACACTGGAGAATTTGAAGGAAAAGAAAAAACTTTGGGAAAAGCATATTAAATTTTACTTAATAATGCAATAGAAAATAGGATAGATTGCTAGGTATAAGTTTCTCTGGCAATTAAGAAAGGGAAAATATTACAAAAGCATAGTTTTGAAATGTGTCCAATAACTGCTATTGATTCATAAATGCAAATCCAAATAGCAAGCATTAGAAAAAATGTAATTACTTTCTAACAATTTTCCCACATATATTAAACCAATAAACAACATTTTACTGAGTATAGAAAGCTTGTATTAAAAACCAGCTTCTGGCTTTGTTATAGTAATTTTTTTGGGATTGATAGTATTAAAAGTCTAAAAAATATATGATTTATGTATCAATCAGATTTATGCAGAAAGTCTGTACAACAAACTTCTAGGGTCAAGTTTTTATTTTGACAAAAGACTGAGGCAAATGCTGTAGGATTTGTCATTGCTTTTCTCTGACATTGGGATTTTTTTATGAAGGACAGTGGGATTTGGTGACCTATGAAAACTTTCCAATTTTGTAGTTCAAAGAGAGAAATTTTGCTATAGTGTAAGTGCATATCCTGAAATACATATCGTAGACTTTTAAAATTTATACAGTTGGTGTAGAAAATAAATACCATGTACCAGTCTCATATAGAAATGAACGATACTTTGTCTACCTATTGTAACTGGTAATGCAACTCTTTTAATGTTTAGCATTTCATATATTTACTGAGTTATTTTTGATTTGCCCAAAATAAGCCACCAAATGAGAGCCAATCCTGAAGGACAACTGGTCACATCTGTCCTCATTGTTATAGTTTCACATTTAAAACTGTTTACAATAAAGGTCATTAAATAAATATGGAAATCAAAGCCAACACTTGACAGAGCACTTTCTGATTGCACACATTTTTTACCTCTTGTCCACATGAGTAATTGCTTTGTATCTTACATCTGCTCTTGCATAAGGGGTTACTAAGGAGGAAATCACAAAAAATCTAGTAGACACATATATACCAAATATATGATATATAGTCATATATATATATATATATATATATATATATATATATATACCTGTAGTCATGAAGCAAGTCAAGAATTTGTGTTCACAGGGTATCATATCTGAAAATAACTTATTTACTTGAACATCACCTTATGACAAACACCACACCTCTCAAATGACACTTGGGAAAGAGTACACACACTCATAAGCCTTATTTTTCCTGTATAAGAACTCAAAGAGACAAACGTTTCATACAATCAGTTCTCCAAGATAGTGACAGTGACACAACATCACGTCGACTCAATAAATAGAATGAAGGGATGGAGTCTAACCTGTCAATAAGATCACAGCCTGATTGATGGCTCCTTGTGGGCATGGTCTTCTCATGAGGATTCTGGAAAGTTCTTTCTCTCCTGAGTCTGCCATCAGAGGAGGCATGCTACACTGTCTCTCCACCTCACTTTCATGTGGACAAATTCCATGGAGCCAAGCTGATTGCAGCACCAACCCTGGAGATGCCTCCACTGTCATTGGATCCACAGGACTTTTCACCCACTGGCCTATGATCTTCCCACATTCAGAATCATTGCATGTGCTCCGTGCATCTGAAGAGGAATTTGTGGGCTAATATTCACCTTATGGGCTAATCTCAAACTTATGGACTAGACCTGGACTGAGCTGGGATGCTTTATTGTCACGTAATTACTTCTTGATATAAAGTGTTCTCTGATACATATATGAGTGTCAAAGAATTTGTTTCTCTTGTCAATCTTATCTAACACAAAGATGCATCACGTTATACAAGACTTTTCAATGTAGCAGTATGAATCTGGTTAATTTCCTTATGCAACTCATTAGCATGAGCCTGCATATATTTTGTTGTGGGTATGTGTTATTGAGTCAGTCTTAACTTATAGAGACCCAACATGTGACAGAACAAAACCTAGCCTAGTCCTTTTCCATCCTTATAATCCTTACTGTGTTTGAGTTTATTGTTGTGGCCACAGTGTTGATCCATTTTTTTGGGGATCTTCCTCTTTTCCACTTTACCAAGCATGGGGTTATTTCCAAGAGACTGGTCTCTCATCCAAAGTGCATGAGATGAAGTATCACTATCCTTGATTCTAAGGAGTATTTTGTCTGTACTTCTTTCAGCAGAGATTTGTTCATTCTCCTGGCAACAATATCCTTCACCAACATCATAATTCCAAGGAATCAATTCTTATAGTTGGCCTTTCTTAATTCATTGTCCATCTTCTTCATGTATATGAGGTCATTGAAAATGCCATGGCTTGAGTCAAGGTGCCTCCTTTGTTTTAAAACGCTTTAATAAGGTTCTTCGAAGCACATTTGTCCAATATAATACATCCTTTGATTTCTACTTTTTTTTAAAAAAAGATTTCATTCGGGTTTTTACAACTTTTATAACAATTTACAGATCAAATATATCAAGTATATTTATGCATATGTTGCCATCATCATTTGATATTAGCTTCTTTTTTCCCCTCCATTCCACTTCCTGCCACCCTTGTGAACCCTTGATAATTTGTTATTATTATTTTCATATCTTACACTGACTGCTGTCTCTCTTCACCCATATTTCTGTTGTTTGTCCCCATTGATGGAAAGGAGGGGTATGTGACAATCATTATGATTAGTTTCCCCTTTTTACCCTTCTCCCCACAGCTTCCCTCTATCTTTCTGTTATTCCTACTCCCATTTTCTGTTCATGAGAGGTTTATCTGACCTGGATTCTGTGTGTCATGAGCTCTTATTTGTACCAGTGTACATGCTCTGGTCTAGCCAGAACAGACTGGGGTCATGATAGTGGGGAGTGAGGAGGCCTCATAGAACCAGAGGATTAATGTGTGTTTCATCGGTGCTCGTCTGCACCCTGGTTGACTCATCCCTTCCTTGTGATCCTTCTGTGAGGAGATGTACTATAGTCTATAGATGGGTTTTGGGTCTCTGCTCCAACCCCTTTCATTCTCCATAATATGATTTGTTTGTTTTTTAAAGTTTTTTGTTTCGGGTCTTCTGATGTGTGATATCTGATCCTGTTGAGACTTCTGATAGATAGTCGCTTGGTTAACTCCAAGACTTTAAGATCCCAGACACTGTATCTTTTGATTGCCAGGCACTATCCACTTTCTTCACTACATTTGCTTATGCACCCATTTTATTTTCAGTGATCATGTAGGGTGGGGGAGCATCACAGAATGACATGCTGTTAGAACAAAGAGTTCCTGCATTGAGGGAGGGCTTGAGCAGGGACCCAAATTCCATCCACTTCCTCAAGGTATTGCCATATACTTATATGTACATAGGCCAGTGCCTCTATTTCTGTGAATTAATATATTTGCATATGTACTCACCTATGTGTTTACCTCTATCCATAGCTTTATTACTACATCTTTTCTGTTTCCTATTTCCTTCCGCTTGCTCCTCTTCTTCTTGCTCTTCTTCTGCCTCTTAGTAATTCCTTTCAGCTAGATTGTTGTTGCGCCAATACCACCAGGATCTCTATGTCTTCCTTGTTGCTGATTTTAATTCCCTAGTTGTTAGCTATTTTTGTTTTGCCTACCTATATAAGATAGGCATGGGAAGCAAGTCTAAGGAGAAAGCTATGGGACTGACTGTTCTGGTGGGACTTGTGGGAAGGAGTAGGGAGGGGAAGGGAGCAGTGAAGAAACCAAGCCACAGGCAGGGGAATAACTTGGGAATTAAAATAATTTGATTTCTTGATTGCTGCTTGCATAGGTGTTGGTTGTTGGTCCAAATAAAATAAAATTCTTGATAACTGTAATTTTTTCTCTGCTTAGCATGCTATTTCTTACTGATCCAGTTATGAGGACTTGCTTTTTTTAAATGTTGGTTTTAGTTTTTTAAAAATATTTTGATATTATAGTCTTTTATTGTCATCAGCAAGTCTTCTTGTAAGTCAATTGCATCATCCACATACATCAACTTGTTAATGAATCCATTTCCAACTCTGATACCTTCTTCTTCATATATTCTAGCTTCTCGTGTTAGTTGTTCGGCATACAGATTGATTAATTATGATGAAAATAATACCACTCTGATGCACACAATTCCTGATGTTACATTGTAAGGTACTCCCTTGTAAAATTCAAATGACTTCCTGTTTGTTTATGTGCAGGTTCCTCTTGAGCATAACGAAGTGTTCTAGACTTAGTTTCTTTGTCATATGTTATTCATAGTTTGTTAGGAATCACATAGCTGAATGCCTTTGAGGAGTTAAGAAAAGATAGGTAAATATCTTTCTAGTATTCTGTGTTATTAGCGAAGGTCTACATGATATTAGCAATGACATCCTTCATTCCAGAGAAATCAAGATGGAAAACATTGTAATGGTACTTATATGTATCACATTTACCAAAAAGATTAAAAAAGAAAAGGAAAACTCAAGCAATTCAATACAAACAATAAGTCAACCAAAATATCTAAATCAAATTTAATGCTTAATAAGATAGTTTATTGCTTCATATAGATCACATTTAAATAAAGTTTTCAAGTTAATGTAAAGAGAAAGCTAGGCTATAGACACTAGTTTTAATTGCTTTATTTATGCACACACACTAGCTATTAAAAGAGATATTCTTTTATATGTAAAATATGATGAAAATTTAAATATATAGTTATTTTTGTTCATCAGGTCACTTAAAGTGATTGGTTGAAGTTCTAATATTTAGTATTCTTCTACTCTACCTTATTATGCAAATTAGTGAATTTTTCCTACATAGAAGGTAATTATAGTTTCTTAGTGTCAATTAGCTCAAACATTTAAGTCAATAATTGTCACAACTTTCAGGAACCTCACACTTTGAAAAAGTGATTTCTAATCTAAACAGAACTAAGATTCAGGTGAAACAATGTGAGAAAAACAATGAACACATGGGTGCTAATTTTGTCTTCCCACCTTTTAAAAATTCATTTAAGAAGGAAGTGAAGTCTATGTTCACTGGAGAAATGATCAGTCTCATTAAGTCTCCAATAAAATATTTGACATGATTGTAAAGATAGGCCTAATCATGCTTTGATTTTTAAGCGGATGCTATGCCTTATTATTATGAAGAAACAATCTGCTTTGTTATAAGAAGCGTACTTAAGATCTGGTTTTTATGATTATAGTCTCATCCTGTATCCCCGGGCTCGTGTGGAATTTGTACCTGGATAAAGGAGCCGTTGCATGAAAAGAGCAAGGGAATACTCCATGGTCTAAAAGCAGGAAAGGCATCCCTCAGGGTTGTATTCTCTCACTATATTATTCTGTTTTCGTGACGAACAAGTCATCAGAGAAGTTGGGTTACATGAAGAAGCATTCAGTAGCAGGATTGGAGGAAGCTTATTAACAACCTTCGGTATGCAGACGACATAACTTCGCTGACAGTGGGGAGGACTTGAAGCACTTGCTGATGACCATCAAGGATTGCCGCTTTCAGTATGGATCACTGCTCAATGTAAAATAAAATATCTCACAACCAGACTATAAGTATCATCAAGGTAAATGGAGAAAGATTGAAGTTGTCAAGGATTTCCTCTTGCTTGGGTTCATAATCCATGCTCATGAAAGCAGCCGTCACCAGGTTGAATGATGCATTGCTTGGGGTAAATCTGCTGCATAAACCCTCTAAATTGTTGCAAGGAGGTTACTTTGAGGACCGAGGTGGACCTGACACACAAGCCACAGTATTTTCAATGGCTTCACATGCATGTGAACGCTGGACATTAAGCAAGGGAGACTCAAGGCTATGGTGTTGGCAAGGAATCTTGACAGCACCATGGACTTCCAAAAGGACCGGATTGACAAACACAGCCAGAATCTTCCATAGAGGCAAGAATGGTAAGACTCTCTCTATTCGTCCGCGCTCTCAGCGGAACTGCTCACCGTCCCCGTGCCTAGGGAAGGCTGTGAAGCTTGGCAAAGAGTGGGGTCCTGCCTGAGGTGGATGGACACGTGGTTGCAGACATGGGCTCACACCGAAGAACCATGGAGAGGAGGGCGTAGCACTGCACCGCGTCTCTTGCACGCGGGCTTACTGTAAGTCCGAACCCACTGGCTGGCCCCTAACACAGCACTCTTGTAGCAACACGTCTTCCAAGTATGAAAGAAGCAGGGAAGATGGTGGTGCGAGACAGTGATGGGGATACAAAATATGTTTCAATTGGCAGACTCGGTTTGAGAGACCAAGGAAAGTCTTCAGAGGGACTCTCTCTTTAAGATTTCCATTAAGCACCTTATACATGAGCAGTGTGTTGCCACCTGAGGAGAAGCTCATTTTAGAATCACCTCAGGTGTTTCTAACTGCTACTCAAAATGGTTAAATTATGCAACACTTAGCATATAATAAAAACCTATAGAAAGTTATACAGATGTCAGTATGTCAATCAGTGAAATCAACACAGATATAAACATTTTGTCAAATTTGATTAATATTTCATGTTCTTTTGGGACTAGTTATAGCTTATGTACATGGCTAAAGTTCAGCCATTCTAATCCTTTTTGATCACTTTTCAGAATGAGTCCCTCTGGAGCCTGATCTCGTGTACACCCTCTCACCGCATGCTTGTTATTTTGTATTATGTGTGTAAGCATCTTTAAAATAGTGTTTCATATTTTTGAAAGTGAAAAGAATTTTCCGCTATTTTCCCTTCAGTGTTTTTAAAAGTGTTATGTTTTGTCCTACTATTTAAGCCTTGTTGCTGGGTCCTGTTGAGCCAATTTCTCCTCACAGTGGCCTCATGTGACCGTGGAAGCACCCTGGGCATTCTTCTGGACTGTTGTCTTTATAGGAGCAAAAGGCCAGGTCTTTTCCCCACAAAGGTGCCTGGTGGATTCAAACGACCCATTTTTGAGTTGACATCAGAGCACTGAACCTTTCCCCTACAAGGGCTTCTGAGCCTAAAGTTATGGCATACCCTTCTTAACAAAATTTCAACAGTATTTTCCTGTTATTTCTAATAAAACATCAGTACAGAAAAATGGTTGGATTCCTCTCCACCTTCCCATGTTATATATGTTTTCAGTATTTTACATAATTTTAATATTTTATTTCAATACTTTCTGTTTTTAGGTATTTAGAATTTCTCACATCTTTATAAAATCATGGAGGAAAGGTTAATAAAACCCATGTACTCTTCACTTAGTGTCAGTAGTTAGCACTCTATTTCCATATCCCTTCATTTCTCCCACCTATTTTGCTTGTTACTGGATATTTTAAGGCAAAGTGTATTTTCTTTATGTGTAAAAATTTTTGACATGTGCTTAAATAGTAAAATGTTCAGCATTTTATGTCCCTCTTGTCTTATTGTTTTAAATTAGTCAGGGCTGTGACTTTTTTATTTTGGCAGATGATGCCTGCTTCGACACATTCATACGTCCATCAGTTATGTCTCACAGCTCTGTGCTTTCATTCACCTGGCCTCGGGTCCCTTCACCTCAGGGAGCTTTTCTTTCTTTCTTTTTCTTTTGAGTTCATTTTTTAAAAGTGTAGCATACAAGTCTTTAGCAATTTTTCTAAGTCTCTGTCTCATTTTTTTGAAATTTTGTCTCCCGTGCTAAATCATATGTATCTGGGACTAAATCCTTGGCTGGCAGTTGTTCTCCAGGCATTGTGAAGTTATCTCCCCATTGCCTTCCAACATCTATTGTTGCTTTTATGAAATTGGCTGTCATTATGATTGTTCTCTTTTTAATGTTTTGCCAACTCACTGCTCTGTGTAATTGTGATTTTTTTTATCTTGATTACTGTGAGATTCTTGAAGGATGATGGAATTAGTGACTCCACCAATCCTGAAATTTTCCTGTGATTATCTTTTTCAATGTTGTGTCATTCCCATTCTTTCCTTTGTCTTCTTCTGGAAATGCCCATTTTTACAAGTAGTGCAGTTTCTTGGTTAATTCTCTCTGTTTTTAGTTTATCTTTTAAAAGTTCTGTCTCCGCGCTGTAATAATGCTTTTGATTGTCTAATTTTCTTTTCAACTATAGATTTCATTTCCCGAAGCTCTATTTGACTCTTTCCAGACAGGAAATGATAAGTTATATGTTTTCATTACTGCCTTTCTTTTTAGGGTGGGTTTGGTTTCAACTTGCTTTATTTTCCCCCCACCCTTCCCCCTCAACCTGTTTTAACATTCTCTTTCAGATTATCATTTAGTTCCATGTTCTCATATATTTGTGTCTATTAATCCTTCTCTTGCTCAGATGGTACCCAAGTGACATAACTCACTTTAGAGGAGATTTGTTTGCTGCTATAGTTTTTTTGTGTGTGTGTGGACAATTCTCTCTTGTCTTCTGGGATGTAGAAGAATTCCCCCAGAGTACTTTTATATTTCCTTAGACCATATGTTTCATAGGAACCACTGACCCAAGGCCAATTTTTATGTCAATTTCTCCAGTTAGAAATCTTTAGATTTCTGAAAGGAGAAGAGAGGTTGCAAATCAGTGTGACTGGCAAAGCTGGGCTTTAGATTAACCAGGAAGTGCTTTCACTTCCCTTTTTCTGGTGTCCGGGGATAGCGGTGATAGTCTATTGTCTTAAAATGCAGATTATAAAATAATTGAGTACTCAGAAATCCTAAACTGGCATAGTTTGTTAAAAAGAATGTTCAATCTCAGTGTGGCAAACTCAGAAACACAGAGAGGACAATAAGAATTGTCTATTATCTGAATACCAAGCTAAACATTTTAGTATTTTGGTGTTTTCTTAGTTAGATCTATTTTTGCACCTAAGTTCATGCTTTTCAAAAATAAAAATGAGAACACATAGTATGTTTAACCCTACTGCCACTTATTTTAAAGCGATACATTACAAACCTTGGTATATTTAAAAAGTGTTCTTCAATAGCATGTTCTCAATGTGTACTTGTTTGGGGTGTTTTGGGAGCCAAGGTGGCATATTGTGTAGCAAGTTGGGCTGCTAATCTCAAGGTCAGTAGTTCAAATCCTTCAACTCACCTTCAGGAAAAAGATGGAACTTTCAGTGCTGGTGAACATTTACAGGAAACCCTCCCAATGGGTGGTTTTCTAGGGGCGTGTCCCATGAGGTTGCTATGAATCAAAATCTATTCATGGCAATGAGTGGGTGGGAGACTGCTTTGAGTGTCAAGACTGGTGAAGGATATTGTTATCTAGTGTGTACAAGCAGAGATGTCAAGTGTTAGTCTGGGTAGACTAGAGGAACAAATTTCAAAGACACGCATATGGATATAAGGATATATACAAAAGGAATGTGATGCTGAGAAGGCATGCCAGCCCAGTCCAGTTCAAAGTCATAAGCCTGATATTAACCCAAAATGCCCGAAATCAGTCTATAAAGTCTTCTTTTGACTCACAAAGTCACAGGTCAGTGGGTGCAGAATTCCGACGCTGGCAGGGGTCTCCCCATGGCTTCTCGCTTCCAGGGCTCAGGGTCTGTCAATAGCATGCCGCTCCAGTTTCACAGATCTGGCTCCATCAGGGCAAAGCTGTGTGGTCTTTGCGCCGGCTCCTCCAGCTTCTCGGACTCTGCCATCTTGTCTTTTTGGTGATTCATCATCTCTGAGACTAACTCCCAACAACTGGGGAAGATAGCTTCTCATCTTCATGAGGGAAATATCGCGAGATTTCCCAGAAGTCTCAGGAGAAAGCCATGCCTACACAGAGGCCTTATTGGCTACTCAATGGCTATCTCCAGATTAACAGGCTAGACTCCACCACTACATTTCAATCATAAAATTAACATAAGCACATGACTGCCACATAACATTACATATTCTACATGCTCAAGGCATAACAAAAATCTATCTGCCCCCAAATGTCAGTGGTGAGGTTGAAAAACTGTTCTAAATGATATCTTTACTGTATCCTGATGAGTTCATCCTTCTAAAGTCCTTCATGCAGATCATTATAGTTCTCCATGATCAAAACCCGTATGTTCGTTGCTGTCTCTTTTATTCCCTTAGCAATAATAAATGCCCTAACGATCATCTATTTCTTGACGTGTCTGTCCGACCAGCCTACATAAGGTGTGGCGCCTCAGTTCGATGTTGCTTCGGTGGCCAGAAGACCTATAATCCCTGTTTGAAGATAATGTGAACTTGATCATTAGCAGTGAGAAGTGAAAATGTGAACTCTCCCCTAAAAAAAGGCAGTGTGCTTACTACAATGGGTTTGTTTCCATCTGCAAATGTACTCCTTCTTCTCCGCAACTTTCGTAACTTGGATTGATGGTTTTAAGATCTGTAAAATGGGTGTAATAATAACTAGCTTGCGGGATATTTGTTTGTTTGTTTCTAGATCACATGGTAAAATGCCTGGCAATAGCAGAGGACCAAGAATGTTACGAGGGTGATGGAGCATGTCTTGTTTGGCACCCAGATGCGGACTATCTCTCGTCTAGTATGGAACTCCCAGTGGGACCTGGTGGTGTCCTGGTTTTGTGTTGGGCTGCATGGTCAGCACGTGGAGACCACCAGCACCTCCAACCGTGCTGTCTGCTCCCCTGCACAGGCCTCCACAGAGGGGCCTCTGTGAGACTGCACAGAGCCCGCGGGTGCAGTTTCCAGTTGCGTGAGTGCCAGCCTGAAGGGTGGTAAATTGAGCGCACCCACCGAGCTCCAGGAGTGAGATTAGAGCCTGTTCCCCTAAAGATTAACAGAGGAAAACAACAGTCTCTGGGAATCAGTGATGACTCAGCAACCCCAGGGGAACAGAGTAGAACTTTCCTGTGGGGTTTCCAAGGACATGATCTGGTCTCTTTCTCCCAGGGAACAGTGTCCACCGATCAGGCGGCAGACAGGTGCTTTAACCACCCACTCAGCGCCAGGAAAGCAATTCCTTTGAGTGAACTTTGATGTGGGAATTGCATTTCCCCTTTTGGCAATTGGGCCACACTCAGTGTCCTGACACAGTAATTGACTAAGAACCAGGAAGTGACTAAATGAACATATAATTATTAGCATGTCATAGGCCTTGAAGTTTTTCAACAAGATATCTTCATAAGAGCATCGCTTAGGAGGGCTTGCCACGGGCAATATTCTGAAATAGAAACGAGGTTGGTGTTTGGTTCTCTTCCCCAGACTCCTCCGTGCTAAGCTCCAGGGTCATCCCTGTGGCAGCTGTCTCGAATTCCTTCTGATGAATGCCAAAAGGAGCCCTAGTGGAGGGTATATTTTAATAGGAATCGTCTAATGACTAAAAAGGCTTTAGAACACGAAGAAAGGGGTCTTAGGGAGGGTGGGTTGTGAGCAGTGGAAGAGTTATTAAGAGTTGGAGAGCTTTTCTAGCATATCTAAAATCGTTACTGAGACTGCTGCTATCTCATACAGGGCACGGGTGCTTTTGAGATTGGTGCATAAATTGAGGTCCACTTTGAAGAATATTAAAGTAGGTACTACCTTCCAGTTCCCGTTGCTTTCTTTTAATTTACACAGTGTCTCTCATGTCTGGAATATCAGGCTTGACACTCTTTGTATGTGTAAATACACATACCAGTATACTTATAAGGTGGGACTCCACAGAGTTTATAGAAAATGCTATGGAGAGATAGTGGAATTTTTCTGTGCACTTCTGATGCCACCCTTATACTTGCATACTTATTAGTATGATAATCACAGTAATGGTGTGTTATTATGTAATAACATATATTAGAATGCCTGTATATATTAGTATAGAGCTGTTTGGTGTTCGTCCTCTGATGAGAACAGCCTCCTTTAGAGGAGATGCCTGAAAGGCTTGTGAATGAACACATTTCCAGCACCCCAGCTCTGATCGACTGGCTAACAGCAGCATCAGCTTGGCAGTGAACTGAAACCTGAAAACTGGAAACTCTGCTCAAATCCCATGGGATTCTGTCAGGATAAGCAGCTGTTGATACTAGAGTGGGGAAGAAATAATTGTGGCCTATTTCTTGTATTTCCTGTCATCTCTAGTTCTAGCTTTTGTAATAATATGTCTGTGTGTGTATGCACAAGTGTTTGTGTGTACAAGCATGGGAGGGTGTCTCCGAGGCTTCAAAAAGTTCATGAAAAAAATCAAATGAAAGCATAATGCATTTTTTCCCAGTAATTTTTTTGAGCATGATGTTTGTTAACCAATCCCTAGCAGTGTTCGCTGTGGTTAACATTAGCTAAGTGTTCATATGGTCTATGTTGTTGATAGCTTGCAAGATTGAAACTCGTAACCTTTCGTTACTTTATTTTGTGCTTAAAACAATTCATGGGGCTGAGCCCCAGTGGTGTAAGTGGTTGAGTGCCGAACTGCGGCCCGCGGACTTGGCCGTTCAAATCCAGCAGCAGCTCTCCGAGGGCAAGGCTGGGTAGCTCCCATGACCACAAGAGAGCAGTGATGTCCCTTCCAAAAACAAAAAACAATTCATTAGGCTTTACCGGATTCAATCTGATAGGATTTGAAGACACTGGTACATGGTTATTATGTCCATTTGCTGTTTGTCTCTGACTTCTGCATTTATATCCATCGTTGAAAAGTGCAAAAAACAGTTGTTGAAAATAATATCCACTCCTAAATATTGGTGGGAAATTGGAAATAATATATTTAAAGTGCCTAAAATAGTAGGCACTTGAGAAATCTGCCTTATGTGATTATGTTATAATTAAACTATTACATGTTGAATGTGTTGAGTGCAGCATCCTACATGGAGAGTTTCAGAGTTACTTGTGGTAAGATTAACCATATGTGTGTCTATTTGCTGAATATCTATTATCTATCTATCTATCTATCTATCTATCTATCATCTATCTATCATCTCCAGTCATGGCATATGAGAGGACAACTGTGATTACTAATCATCAATTAAAATAAGTCATAATGGCTATCAAGAAAAGCTGCTGCTTCCAGAAGTTGTGCACAAAGTATTCTCACAAAATGATTTCAATTTAATACACTTTTTTAGTATATGCAGTATTTATAAGAAGAAAACATTAAGGTTTGTGTTTACAAAATGATATGCTCTCTTCAACGTCTTGAAATTTGGAACAATAGTTCAGAGGAGAGACAAGTTTCATGTAATGAATTTTAAATTTTTTTTATAAAATTCTTTTATTTTGGAACTTTGGTTTATTGTTTCTAAAATTAGCTAGAAGACAAACTCTCAAGGTGAAATGAACTTTTCTTCTTTCCACACTTAGGAAGGACTGTTTTCATCTATTAAAAGAAACAAGATCTTGACTGATGGAATCTGTTAAGAAAAAAATAACAAAACAACAAAAAGCAGGTCAAGGTTTCCAGAGAGTGTTCTGAAAGGAAGAGGAATCAGACTGTCTCAAAAGAATTGAAATGTCAGTCTTCTCTCTTTTACATTAGAAAAAATGCAGCAAGTTCCCAAATATTATCCCAAGATTTGAATACTCCCAGACAGTACGGGTTGGAAACTCTGATTTAGATGCTTCTAATGTCTTCTGCTCTTTCAGGAGAAACATAGAATTCTGAACTCAGATCTTGACTGGTATGTTAATAGGACAACATGCATTCTTGATTTTCACAAGGTCACTTTTATAGCTCAGTGCCCAAGGCAAAGAATACAAAATAGGACTAGAATACCTAGAACACCTGTCCTAAATATATCATTTTAAATGTTCTCAGGAAAAACTCTCTTTTTGATTGAACAAAAACTTTCAACAGTGCTTACAAATAATGATGACTCAAATAGTACCAAAGAAAATATCTCTCGCCATGGCTTGGTCCAGGCAGCGAGGCCTGGTGGATTGTAGATGTGCTTTATTAGATCCTAAAGAGCCCGAGAAGCCTCAAGTGGCAGACTGCCTCTTTCCACACCCTGCTGCTACAGAGCAGGAGAGACACAATGTTTCCTCCGGCGTCACTGCAGCAGCCTTGCCACAGTGCTCTTCATACAGCTGGCCACCAATAAGCATCTGCTGACTGGACAAGTCAAGGAGACCATTGACTACATACAGTGATGAAGTGTTGGGTAAGGTTAAAATCATTGTCTCTACAAATATAAATTTTGGCCAATAGTATAACATCCAGCAATGAGGACATAGAAATCCTTATGATTTCTTTCCCCCAAGGGGAGGCCATAGGTTAGTCTGCTATGCTCTCGTGCAGGTGTTCCTCAGAGCGTGAACTCCAAGGCTCTCTGTGAGGTTCACTGCATGGAAATCATCTCCAAAGTGGGTATTAAATAACTCAAATAAGGATTTAAGCCCCAGAGTGAGCATATGGGAAACAGAACTGGGAAGAGAGTGCATGCGGCCAAACCCCCAACATTCATACTTTAAGGAGTCTGGGAGGCCAAGGGAGGAAACCTTCACATGCATGGGTTGGAAGTTGCGTTCCCCTCACATTCTCCTAAGTAAAAGTCATAGTCTATGATGTCCCCCCCCCCTTAAAAATGTCAAATCTATGCAAACACATGGTCACTAAGTATACACTTGGAGGTTAACTACTGGAAAGTTATCTGCCTAAATATTATCTGCCATCAAAGGCAATGTGTGTGACCTTATTGTCAGTCTCACCCTTAGTAAGATCTGCTCCCTTCTAGTAAGTATAATGGACTGTTCCCCTGAAGAAAAACCCAAAGATACCTACGTTCAAGCCAACTCAGAAGATCAAAGTCAGGCTGCCATCTTGATTTGAGAGCCTGCCCATCTTGTTAAGTTTTTGCCTTATTTTCACATGAATGCCCCTACTGTCTCCCGTTTCTATTGCACGTACACCTCTACAACCCCTTCTTGCTTTGTATTTGCTTACTGTGACCTGAGTCCCTCAGGTTTATAAATTTGTGAGATTGTATTACTCCCTCTCTCTGCCAGGACTTGACTCCTGAGGTCATGAATAAAGAGGTGAGAGCTTGCTTGCATTATCTTGTCTGATGTCTCTTAAATAGGTCAAATGACCCTGTCAACAGGACTTCCCAATTCATAAAAGTAGCAAAATTGTAAGGATGAAGTAACAACAAAAATAATTTTATGGTTGGGGGTGGGGTGGGCGGTCACCACAGTATGAGAAACTGTATTGAAGTGCTGTGACATTAGGAAGGTTGAGAACCACTAGTCTAAGGTATAAGGAAAAACGTCGAATATATATCAGTAAAACTAGGCACGTATGTCAGAAGAGTTATTATGAAGAGCCGTTGAGTAGTTTGTGACTCATCTTTTGACTCATCGTGAGCCCACATCCAACAGAATGAAAAGCTCCCCAGCTCTCTGCCAGCCTCACCCACAGTCTTGTGCTGGAGCCCAGGTTGGAGCTTCTGTATCTCTCCAACTTGCGGAGGGACTTCCTCTTTTTCACTGCCTCTCCACTTTTCCAAATATGCCGTCCTTCTCTGGGGACAGATTTCTCCTGATAACATGTCCAAAATAGGTCATGTCAGGACGGATATGCTGATAAAACAGATGAATAAGCATCAGAATGAGACTACTGGACATCACTCTCTCAGCTGGAGGTAATCAATGCTTGCTTCTTCCTGCTCTTAGCGGTCAGGGAAGTTCTGGAGCCAAGGAGCATAGCAGCAGTACTCTCTTGCTAAAGACTCTCCGCCTGAGGTGATCGCACGGGTTTCTCTCTGCGCGCGGTGCCTGTTGAGTTTCTGGCATCGAGAGGCAAATGAACAGTGTCCCTCACTGAAGGGAAGTGTTGCTGACTGCAGGCCTCAGAATCAATGACCTTCCTTACAGGACACTGATCTTCCTTGCAAAATGCTGATACAACAAGTACCCTCTACCGGCAATCTGACGCTTACTTAATAATTGCTTGATGTTTATGAGATTTGACGAGTGACTCTCTTCTTTAGGTGCTGAGTAGCGCTCCTTCTGCATTAAGACTCTCTGGTAATAGCTAGTGTGAAGAAGGTACAAAGGTTGTGGTAGTTACGTAATCTGGTGTCAATTTGAGAGTGTTAAAAGTGAAAGGGTGGAGTCTGACCTGCCAATCAAGATAAAACCAATGAGGTCTCTGTGCGGGTCTGGCATTCTTCTGAGAATTCTGGGAACTCCTGTATTTTCCTCCTTGGAGATGGGGTCTCTCTTTGCTGATTCCCTGTGAGACATCCCTGAGCAGAAGCCACATGGACCCACCTTGATGCTGCCCTAGAAGCTAGAGAAATCATGTGGAGACCCCTGCCAGCACTGAGATGCTTCCAGTGCCTCTAGATCCAAAGACTTCTACTCCCTGGTCTGTGATAATCCTGCATGAAGAGGACTTTATAGATTGATATAGGACATATGGGCTAATATCAGACTTTGGGGCTTGGACTGGACAGGGTCGGGATGCTTTCTTAATATACAACTACCCTTTATAAAAAACTCTCTCTTACACACATACTCATGTTTATGAATTTGTTTCTCTAGTCTAACCAGACTAACACAAAGGGTTTATGTTTAACTTTCATCCCTGTATACATGTATAACTATTGATTGCAGTAACTATAACTTTTTTTTTTGGCATCACTGCTCTTCGGTGGTGGGATTAGGAGGCACAGCCCCACTGCTGGAATTGAACCACCGTCCCAGTGGGCCGCAGTCCCGCGCCCAACCACTACGCCACCGGGGCTCAGCCCAGTAAATATAGCCTAAGCATTACAAAGATCACTCAATGTCTCTGAAGATTTTATGGGACTTGCTTAAAACACTATTCTATGTTCAAGAACAAGTTGCAGTCTTTTCTGACAACCACAGTGGTCTTTTATTTTTCCTATCATTTTAATGACCTTTCTTTTCTTCAAGTATGATGTCATTCATATCCTCTGATAACTCGCCTCTGGTCTGTGGTCCTCAGTAACCACTGCATCCAGTCTCATGTGAACTCCTAGGAAGGCAAAAGGAGGCAAAGCACTTAGGCTCACTCCTTCAGACCAGCCTCAGATCAGAACAGACACAGACAAGGGTCAGCTAGTAAACTTTCTCTTCTTCACCCAGAACCAGACAGTCCACCACTGCTGCCACCAAGACAGATCTAGAAGTAGGGAGGGGCACCAGCTGAAGAGGAGGAAAAGCTTTCCTCTGGTCTATGTGCTTTTCTTCTTGACATAAGAGTTTCCATAGCTCCTGCATGCCTCTGATTGCTTTGAAGGTTTCATAGAGTAAAAGACTATCACTTTCTGGTTTTGTTTCTTGATAATCATGTGAGGAACTGCTTACATTGCTAACTTACAAGGAGGCTAAAACAAAAGAGTTGTTAAAGCTGTCTTTGAGGGTTCTTTTTAAAAGTAGCTAAAGGATTTGTTTAGTGGTAAGGGAAGAGGGTGGATACCCCAGAGCATATTTTGAGAAAACAATTTATCAGAATGGTAAAATATAGACTGGTGGCTTAAAGTCAAAAGGTCTCCCTGATAGCTTAATCTGCTAGTGCTATCTTAACAAAAATGCCCTAAGTGGGTTGTTTAAATGGTGGGAAGTGTATTATTCCATCATTTTGAAAGTAGGAGTCTGAATTTAGGCTGTCATTAGGACTATTTTCCTTTCACCCTACAGGGAAGTCTACACCTGGGTTCTTTCCTTATGTGTGTGTGTCTCTGTGTCTATTTGTTGCTTTTCCTCAAATACCGCTCAACTCTGTTATTAGCTCACCAAACAGGGTCACATTCCAAATGGTCACACTCACAGGTATAAAATAGTTAGGACTTCAAGATATATACTTTAAGGGACATAATTCCATTCATAATAACTGCTATCACAGGTCTCCTCAAAATTCCTGTCTTGGACAAGTCTCATGTCATCTCCAAACATCAGTTTTCTCACTCACACGCAAAAGATAATAGCCATTATGCTTACATAAGAGAATTATTGGGAGTATGAATGATCATGATGAAACAATTTATGCTTAAATAGCATCGATGATAAAATAACGGGTTCAAATTAAGCTCCCAGGGAGGAATAAAATAGATGCACATGTTAGTGATGTTCATGTAGGAAACAGCCTCCCCACCGCTGAATAGGTCAAACCATGGCCTTAGAAGGTGTCTGCTGTCCAATGTGTGACGTGACTTCTCTGGTCTTCTAAGGCTCACAAAGTAGCAATGTTCAGTTTTAAATTTATTCTTAAAGCAAATGGCTAAAGCAAGTGGTGAATTAAAAGAACTGAACAGAAAATCTCATAGGGTAACCCAAGCAGATAAATACCCCTGCTCCCTCTCAATTTACTGCCATAAAGTCAATTCCAATTTAGAGTAACCTTACAGGACAAGATAGAACTGACCCCATGCATTTTTAAGACTGTAACTTTTCACGGAGTAGAAAGTCCCATCTTTGTTCCAAGGAACAGCTGGAAGCTTTGAACCGCTGACCTTGTCGGTGGAGCAGGGAGCCAGTATGCAAGCAGGTCTCTCAAGAATAGAAAGTAAAGCAGTATAATGAAATGTGCAAAGACCTGAAGTTAGAAGATGGGATGGATATTTTCAATCACCTCATATGCATGCAATAACTGGACAATGAATAAGGGGGACTGCAAAGGAATGGATGCTATTGAATTAGGCTGCTGAAGAGGAATATTGTAAATATCATGGACCGCCAGAAAATCAAAGAGCTTTGTTTTGGAGGAAGTATAGTCAGACTGCTCTTTAGCAGAGGGTATGGTATGTTGGGACTCCGCGTCATGCACTTTGAACTTGTTATTAGAAGATACTGGTCCCAGGGAAGGACTTCATGCTTGGTAAATAAGAGGGTCAGTGCAAAAGAGGAAGCTGTTCAGTGAGATGGATTAGCACAATGTGTGCAACAGTGGACTCAAGCATAACAGCTATCATGAATATTAGTACCATACTATGTACACACAGTACTGAGCACAGAACTAAGAAGTGCTTCACTTTGTCATACATAAGGTTGCAATGAAGCAGAATAGACTCAATGATACCTGATATAATAGTATATGTCCAGCTGTTCAATTTTAGGAAATCAGGCCAAAGATCTGAAAGCAGATAATCAAAGAGATGCTTGTACATCACTGTTCATTCCACCATTATTCACAATAGCTAAAAGGAGAAAACTATTCAATGGCTATTAAAATTAAGTTTTAATATATGTTATGACATGAATTAATCTTTCAAAGATCATGCTAAATGAAATATCTGTCATTGCAGAAGGATATATATTGTATAATTCCAATTCTAAAACATTTCAAGAAAAGGTAAATGAATAGAGACAAATGAATTAATAGCTATTAGATAATAAGGGAAGAAATGATTTAGTGATCTATTTAGGGAGATGAAGATATTTTAGAAATGTATAGTGGTGACAAGAGCACAATATGGTAAATATAATTAATGTCAATGAATTATACACAGAATTGTTAAACTGGTTAATCTTTTATTATATTAGTCATACCACAATAAAATTAAAACTTATGTTTTAGTTGTTAGAAAATGTTTTAATGGTGAATCAGTCATTGCAATTTGGAAAGACTACATACTCCCTTGTGAGGGGTTAGGGAAATAAGGAATAAGAGAATATACTTACAATTTTCTCTCTTTTTTATTATAGTTTTACCAATAATTTTTGGAAAATATAGATTTGTTATTGCATACTCCTATGGAATAACATCTATAAAAATTTTAGTAGTCCCATTTATTTATTTGCCTATGTGTGTGAAATATAAGCATTAAAAAACTAAATATCTTGCTTGCTAAGGTTAAGAGTCCCAAGTGAAATGTTGGCAATTGCAGCAGGATAAATGGCAAGAGACAATTTCCAAAAAGAAATTGTAAACCATCAAACATGAAACTGATAGTCTATCTGAGAAGGTTGAATTTTCATTACCTTAGTCAATTTTTTTTTGTTTACTTCAGTTGCTATACTGGCTTGTAATATTTGCATATCTAAAAAGTAGCAACCTAATTGTAGTAGATTATTCCCAAATTATTATTTTTTTTTCATTTTTAAATTTTTTATTATGATTTAAAATTTGAGTAAATTGGTTTTCCATTCAGCAATTCACATTGATTGCAGTCAAGGCATACCAGCACTCTTTACTTCTGTTCTCCGTTTTTCCATTATTCATCATTTCCTGTCCCTTCTTGCTTTTGTATGCTTGGCAATTACCAGGAATGTATACCTCTTGTATTTTATTTCTTCCTTCCAAGCCTGTATAATTTTTGGCTGAAAGTTAAGTCAAAGGAAGGAGTATTGTTCTGGGAGTGAAGAGTTACTAAGGGCCACAGTAGAGATCACAAGTATCCATCAGACCAGTAAGCCCAGTCTGTTTTTATGATTGGGGGTTTTGCTTCACTCTGTGCCCCCACTCCACTCAGGTCCCACTTATGTGATCCTTTTCAAGTAATTCACAGGGGTAGCTGGGCATCATCTACTTTTTCTGTTATCAGGGTTGTGGAGGCTAAAGTGCCTGGTGGTCCACTCATCATATGGAAAAGCTGTTTCCAAGCATCTGCTATTTTCTTCATTATGTTTACTTTTGTGCTGTCTCTGGGGGATAACAAAGATCCTGCAGGTGGGGTAGTAGGCACTGGGTAGATGCTCTACTGCTTGATAGCTCTTTTGGGCATTGGAATCAGGAAGAGCAATGAAGTGCCCATGTACCGTGGGGAGGTCTCGATGCCCTTCTCCCAATGATGGGCCATGTCAGGAGATAGACAGCAATTCATAGCATAGGTAGTCACTTAAGTCACAAACATCTAGTTCTACACAACCCAGGCCAAACCCTAGGGCTTCGTTTTGAGAGCAGTTACATTCACACCATTGAATGGACTTCTAATTAAGAATTTTAGCATGTTGAATGATACTTGACTACTAGACATAACATTTTACACATGCAAGTCACACAAAGGGTGACTTTCCTGTGTGAAATGTCTAATGTGCTGTAAGCATTATTTCTGGCTGAAAACTTTACCACATTCACTACATACATGTGAACTTCTCCTGAGTATCAGTTTGCTGATATGCAGTGAGTTCATTGTTCAAATAAGTTTTCCCACATTGATCATATATATGGAGTTTCATTTCTGTTTAAAATGTCTATGTGAGTTAAGGTATCACTTCTGGCTGAAAGCTTTACCTCACTGACTGCATACATAAGGTTTTTCTCCAGTATGAATTCGTTGAGCAGTGAGAGTATCTCTCCTGAGCTAGGAGCGCTTCTCTTCAGTATGAGTTCGCTGATGGACAGTGAGGTCCTTCTTCAAAGAAAAGGCTTTTCCACTTTCACCACACACCTGGGGTTTATCCCCAGTATGAATGCGTTGATGAACAGTGAGGTTCTTCCTCCAAATAAAGGATTTTCCACATTTATCACATACATGCGGTTTCTCTTCAGTATGAGCTCACTGATGAACAATGAGTTCAGTCTTCATGATAAAGGCTATTACCACACACGTGGGGTTTCTTTCCTGTGTGAAATGTCTGATGTGCTTTAAGGGATCGCTTCCACGTGAAAGTTTCACCACACTCACTGCACACATAAGGTTCTTCTGCTGTATGAATTTGCTGATGAGCACTGAGTTCATTCTTCATGATAAAGGCTTTCCCACATCCACCACATACATGGGGTTTCTCCCCAGTATGAGTTCGCTGATGAACAGTGAGACTATTCTTCCAGCTAAAGGCTTTTCCATATTCACCATATACATGGGGTTTTATTCCTGTGTGAAATGTCTGATGTGCTATAAGGGATTGCTTACAGCTTAAGGCTTTACCAAACTCACCACACACATAATGTTTTCCTCCACTATGACTTTGCTGATGAGCAGTGAGTTCATTCTTCATGATAAAAGCTTTCTCACATTTACCACATACATAGGGTTTCTCTCCAGTATGAGTTCGCTGCTTAACAGTACAGCATTCTTCCAGATAAAGGATTTCCCACACTCACCACATGTATGGGGCTTCTTTCCAGTATGGGTTCGCTGATGAACGAGAGCAGTTTTTGTGATAAAGGCTTTTTCACACTCATCACATGCATGGGGTTTTTCCCCAGTATGGGTTCGCTGGTGAGCACTGAGAACAGTCTTCCTGATAAAGGCTTTTCCACATTCACCACTTATGTGGGGTTTCTTTCCTGTGTGAAGTGTCTGATGTGCTGTAAGGTATCGCTTTCAGCTGAAGGCTTTACCACACTCACCACACACATAAGGCTTTTCTCCAGGATGAACAATGAGCATATTCTTCCTGCTAAAGGCTTGCCCACGTTTTCGACATACATGGGGCTTCTTCCCTGTGTGAAATCTCTGATGCTCTATAAGGCATCATTTCCAGCTGAAAGCTTTACCACACTCACCACATACATAAGGTATTTTTCCTGTATGAGTTCGCTGATGATCAGTGAGAACTTTCTTCGTGACAAAGACTTTTCTACATTCACCAGATATGTGGGACTTCTCCCCAGTATGAGTTCGCTGATGAGCAGTGAGCATATACTGCTTGATAAAGGTCTTTCCACATTCACCACATACGTGGGGATTCTTTCCTGTTTGAAATAACTGATATTCTGTAAGGCACTGCTTTTGCCTGAAAGCTTTACTGCACTCACCATATACATGGACTTTCTCTCCACTATCAGTTCGCTGATGAGCAGTTAAGATCATGGCTGCTAGTGAAGCCTTTCCCACATTCACTGCCTGCCACAAGTTTTCTGATGTCTTGGAGAAATGATTTACTGTGATAAGCTTTGCCACATTCTAAGCATGCGTATAGTTTTTGTTCTTTATGAGCTGTTCAATAATGTGCAGTAAGTTTGAAAATTGTGTCGAATTCTTGCTAGCACTGACTGCATTCATAGGTCTTATTTATTATATCAATGAACTGATCCTCACAGAGGGAAGGATCCTTTATGAAGGTGTTCTGACCTTTATTGTGTATACCTGGTTTCTCACATTTTTTTCCATTTCCTGATGCTGACTGCACTGTGACTTCATATTGGATTTCTCACACCCACAGAATTTCAATACAGTACAAAATTTTTCTTCTTCAACTTTTAAAAAAGATTTCTCATCTCCATTGAGTACAAATGACTTCTTTATTTTGCTATTACTCTTTTGATTTACTATTGGAATGACTAAACCTGGTTTTACTTTTTTTCATATTTGTTAAATAGCTCATAGTTTTCCTTTAGAGGAAAATTGTTTTCATGGTGAAGAATATTTTCTAATGAATTAAATTGATTGAACTGTTTGGTTTTGTCCACGATCCTTTCATGTTGTGACTGATGTAGCAAATAATCATCACTTTCAGGATCCCTGAGCTGTGGCCATTTTCTTTGATCTCTGGGACACTGGGGATGCTATATCTTTGTCTTATCTTGATCATTCAACTCTAATGATGTTCACAAACTTCAAACACTCATGAGGACATTCCAGAAATAATAACACCCAATCCAGGCACTTCTTCCAGCTTCCTCTTGTGCTCCAAAGCTGCTTGTGCTCCAAAACCACAGACTTGGATCACTTGTGGTTCTCTTGTCCCTGGAGCGACACGTGGGTCGCTCACTCACGCGTTCTCGGTGGGAGGAAGTGACGTCAGCAGGAAGTTGCATCATGGGTAGGGGGCGGGGCCCCAAATTATTTTTAAGGAAAAATATCTGGAATTGTGAAAAACCCAAAGAGACTAGATTTTAATAAGTCAATCATCTAAAAAAGAAAGGTTAAGAAATGAATTCTTCCTTTTACATAAGTTTTTTATTTTATTTTTAAGTGTGGATTGAAAGACACATCCAATGGAATTGCAGTGAACACCAAAATAAACTCAATGGATGGTTCGGACCACTCATCATTATGTGAGAGAAATGGAATTTCTCTAGCTATTTTTGCAGAAATAACATCAGATTGGAAAAGAATAATAAAATGTGAAAAAAATAGGAAAATAATTACCCTACATTCTCCCAAGGCGACTCTACATCATGCAATGACTGGTAAGTGACTTTCTATTTTAAAATTCATCTATAAATCAAGAAACAACTAAAATAGCACCTTGATCTCTCTGGTAGAAAGGAGTTCCATAAATACAAATAATACATATTCATTAGGTAGTATAAGTATTCCCTAAGACAATGAAAACTCTACATCAGTTGAACATTTCCTTAAAGGAATAAATATACAATATACATAAACATACAAGATGTCAGCAAGTATGGGTCCTATATTGGTTAAATGAAGAGCATTGCTTGCCAAGATTAGGCTGATACTATTTGCATAGATGTTCTAGCTTTTTTCCCAATGATTTTATTGGGGGCTCTTACAGCTTATAACATTCAATACATTATTCAATATCAAGCATATTTGTACACATGTTGCCACTTCATTTCCAAATATTTTCTACTTGAGCCCTTGGTATAAGTTCCTCTTTCCCCCTCCCTTTTTTTTTTTTAAATGAATCATTTTATTGGGACTCATACAACTTCCATCATGGTCCATACATGCATCAATTGTATGCAGGTCACATTTGCACACTTTTTGCCATCATCACTTTCAAAACATCCTCTCTCCACCTAGGCCCCTTATCAGCTCCCCATTTTCCCTTCCCTCCCCTCTCCATGTTTAACTCTTAATAATTTACAAATTGTTATTACCTTTTCCTATTGTACACTGTTCAATATGTCCCTTAACTTACTTCCCTCTTGTCCATACCCCAGAGAGGAGGTTATATGTAGATCCCCGAAATTGGTTCCCCCTTTTTATTCCACCATCCCTCCACCCTCCCAGTATCACCACTCCCACCACCAGTCCTGAGGGATCATCTATCTTAAATTCCCCATGTTTCCAACTCCAGTGTACATCCCCTGGTCTACTTGGATTTATCTGGTAGAATTGGGATCATGATAGTGGGTGGGAGGAAGCATTTGAGAACTAGAGGAAAGTTGCATATTTCATTGTTACTACACTGTACTTTGGACTGGCTCATCTCCTCGCTACAATCCCTCTGTAAGAGGATGTTGGTTCACTTATTGATGGGCTTTGGGTCCTCAATCTGCACTCTGACTCATTTGTAATGGTATAATTTTGATGCCTGATACCAGATCCCGTTGATGCCTCGTGATCGCACAGGCTGGTGTGTTTCTTCTATGTGGGCTTCTTTGCTTCTGACCTGGCTGGCCGCTTGTTTACTTCCAAGCCTTTAAGACCCCAGATGCTCTTTTGATTGTCGGATACCATCAGCTTGCTTCACCACATTTGCTTATGCACATATTTGTTGTCAGTGATCATATCAGGAAAGTGAGCATATAGTGTTATGATTATTAATTCTTGAAACCTGATAACTGATCCCTTTGATACCCTGTGGTCTCACAAGCTTGCATGCTTCTTCTATGTGGGCTTTGTTGCTTCTGAGCTGGATGACCACTTGTTTACTTTCAAGCCTTTATGACCACAGATGCTATATCTTTTGATAGCCAGGCATCATCAGTTTTCTTCACCACATTTGCTTATGCACACATTTGTTTTCAGTGATCGTGTCGGGGAGGTGCACATCATGGAATGCCAATTTAATAGAACAAAAATGTTCTTGCACTGAGGAAGTAATTGAGTGGAGGTTCAATATCCATCTGCTGTTCTAATACTAATCCTATAAGTATATGCATGTTGATCTATTTCCCCATCATCAAATATATATACATGCCTGTATTTAAACCTCTATCAATGCTCTTTACTCCCCATTTTCCCTCCTGTTTCCTTATACTTTCTCTTGTCCCACTATCATGCTCAGCCTCTATTTGGGTTTCAGTATTTTCTCTCTGTTACATTACCCCTGATCAATTCCTATTGGACCTCTCACACACCTTGTCACTGATTTTGAATCACTTGCGATTCCTTATCCCTGGGCAGGTCAACACCATCTCCTTTCCCCTTCCTCCTATTCTCCCATGTCACCCTGGAATAATCAGTCTCATCATTTTCACCTCCATACTGTTCATCCAGCCTATTTTATCTAGATAGACCTGCAGAGAAAACAATATTTCCCAAAACAGGCATCCTAAAATGAAGCAACCAAAGAAAATAGAATAATGATAACATCAACAAAAAACCCCAATGTCCAATATATATATATGTAAAAATATAAAATAATAACAATATAAAAACCTGTAACTAGTGTAAGGTTTGTTCATTGACCTCCAGGAGTGTCCCATGGTTGAGTTGGATGGGTTGCCACACCCTGGCCCCTAAGTATATCCTTGGCACTTCATCTGGAACTCCATGCTCAGTTGCACACCCTTAGTTTTTTGTCATAGTGTGGTTGGGTCAGACAGGGTATAATCCTAACTCTGTTTCTCCATTGGTGACCCTGAAAGGTCTTGGGTGAGTGAGGGTAGCTGTATTTCATAATGGGGCCGACCATATGATCATCTCTCTGCATGGGCTGTTCTGAGTGGAAATATCGTCTTGAAGGCACAGTGGGCCAGGGTGTACTCCATTCTCTCTTCCTCCCCCTGAATTTGTTCCTATGTGCTCTGGTCAGGCATAGCTCACTCCCCAAGCTGCAGCTTCAGTGCTGACCTCCAAGGAAAACTCCCCTGGGGGAGAGGCAGCTAGCTGTTCCTATAGTTGGGATTGGGGCTGTGTTCTCAGACCTCTCCACTGGTTCTCCACTTAATTCACATCTGGGAACACTGGATTTAAGTTTTATTCCTTTTTTTTTCTATGGAGATATAAAAAAATACACTCCCCTTGGGTGGGTTAGTATCCCATTCCTTCTCTACAAATCACCATCTGACCCTCCCTCCTGGCCCCTAACCCTAGTTGGCTACCATTCATAGCCCTGGATTTGGTCTTGTCCCTGCCATACTACCTGGGTCTTTCCCCAGGAATTTCTGTGTACTGTAGCTTTTTCCCGGTGCCCCTTTTGAATTTTTAAATTATTATTATGCTTATCTTAGTGGACTCATCAAAATTACCTGCAGTTCTTCCCATGTGATGATGTGTTTCATGTGTTCATCACTGCTTTTCAGCGATGCATAGTACTTCATTGCATGTATGTACCACAGCTTTTTAATCCATTTGTTAGTTGATGGAAATTTGGACTGTTTCCAATTCCTTGCGATTGTGAACTGTGCTGCGATGAACAATGGGGCACAAATGTCTGGTCGTGGATTGCTGCTTGCCTCTTCTGGAAATATGCCCAGTAGGGGAATTGCAGGGTCATATGGTAGCTCAATTTCCATCTGTTTTAGGTATCTCCAAATTGATCTCCATAGTGGCTGTACATACCTACAGGTCCACCAGCAGTGGATATGAGTCCCTATCTCCCCACAATCTATCTTGCTGCTTTCTGATTTTTGAATTGGGTTATCCTTGAGGGTGTTAGGTTCTATCTCATTATTGTTTAGATTTGCATTTCTCTCAAGACTAATGATCGGGAACATTTTCTCATATATTTATTGGCTGTTCTGATTTCTGTCTCTGTGAAACTTCTGTTCAGTACCTTGCCCGCCTCATCAGTGGGCAGTTAGTTTTGCATTTTTTGGAATCTCTCAGGATATTGTAGATTTTAGTAATAAGGCCTTTATCTGATTTGTCATTGCTAAAAATGTTTTCCAAGTTAGTCTGCTTTCATATTACTCTCTTGGTTTATTCTTTCAATGTGCACAGGTGTTTTATCTTCAGTATGTCCCACTTGTCTATTTGTACCTCTTCTGTGTTTGTGTCCTTCCCTATTTTGATAGCCTATGTAATCCCTCTGCCAGTGTTCTCAGGGTGGTCCCAATTCCCTTATTGTTGGCCCTTATCATATGGGGTTTTACTTCGAAATCTGTGATCCACCTTGAGGTTATTCTAGTGCATGGAGTGAGGTAAGGGCCTTGCTTCATTTTTCTATAGGTAGATATCCATTTTTTCCAGCACCACTTGTTGAAAAGGACATCTGTTTTCCATTTGATATTTTTGGCCCTTATCAAAGATCAGTTGTCTGTAGGCTGATGCTTTTATTTCTGGGTTTTCAGTTATTTTCCATTGGTTTGAGTATCTACCATTATGCCAACACCATGCTTTTTTGACCACTGTGGCTGTATACTATGTCCTAAAGTCAGGTAAAGCAAGTCCTCACATAGTGTCCTTCTTGAGGAGTTCTCTGCTAATTCTGGACTTCTTCCTTCTCCATGAGAAGTTGGTAATCATTTTTCCACTTTTTTGAAGAAGGATGAGGATAATTGTATCAAATTTTAATTAAACTTATATAGTTCTTTGGGTAGAAATGTCATCTTTACTATATTGATTCTTCTGATCCACAAGCATGGGATATTTTTCCATTTATTGAAGTCATTTTTGGTTTCTTGTAATAGTGCTCTATAGTTTTCATCATATAAATCTTTTGTTCTTTTAGTCAGGTATATCTCTAGATATTTCAATTTGTTCGAGGCTATTGTGAAGGGCACCTCTTTTTTTAAATCTCCTCTTCTGTGGTCTTATCTGATGTGTATAGTACTCTGATAAACTTCTGATTGTTGATCTTGTATCCTTCTACTCTGCTATAGTCAGTCCTCTATTGTTTCCAGTAATCCCCTTGTGGAACTTTTGGAGTTTTCCATATACAAAATCATATCATCTGCAAATAATGATAATTTCACTTCTCCCTTCTCCAGGTAAATATCTTTTATGTCTTTTCTTTGCCTCTATGCTGTTAGCTAAAACCTCCAGTACGATATTGAATAAGAGTGGAGACAAGGCACAGACATGCTTGTCTGGTCCCCTTTTTCAGTGGGATTGTATTTGTCTTTTCCCCATTGACTATCACATTGGCCGGTGGTTTTTTATATATAGCTTGTATTTTCTTGAGGAATTTTCCTTCTCTTCTATCTTCTTAAACAGGAATTGGTGAGGAATGTTGTCAAATGCTTTTCTGCATCTATCAATATTATCATGTGGCTCTTAATAATTTTGATTGTGTCTATGTGGTGAATGATACTAATGGTCTTTCATATGTTGAACCTTCCCTGAATCTCAGGTATGAACCCCACTTGGTCATGGTGAGTTATTTGTTTTATATACTTTTGTATTCTATTGGTCAGTATTTTATTAAGGATTTTTGCATCAATATTCATTAGGGATATTGGTCTGTAGTTCTCAATTCTTGTAGGATACTTACCCAGTATCAGTTTTATACTAGCTTTATAGAAAGAGTTTGGGAATTTACCATCTTTTTCTATGCTTTGGAAGAACTTGTGTAGGATTGGTGTCAGTTCTTCCCTGAATGCTTGGTTGATTCTCCTGTAAAGCCATCTGGTCCAGGTGATTTTTTATTGTTAATCCCTTGATAACCTTGTCTATTTCTTCTATTGTTATGGGTCTGTTAAGATTCTTGATGTCCATTGGGCATAATCTAGGGAGAGATTGTTTTTCCAAGAATTTGTCTATGTCTTCCAAGTTGTTGAATTCATTGGAGTACAGACCTTGTAGTACAGTGTAATTATCCTTTTAATTTCATTAGGGTCAGTTGTAATGTCCCCTCTTTCATCCCTCATTATTGCTGTTGAAATTTTTAACCTCCTTTCTTTGATTAAGTCTGTCAGTGGTTTGTCAATTTTGTTAATCCTTTCAAAAAATCAGCTTTTAGCAGCATTAATTTTTTCCCATTGTTTTCTTATTTTCCCTCTCCTGAATCTCAGTGCTTATTTTTATTATTTCGTTTCTTTTGCTATTAGTGGAATTGTCCTTCTGAGTCCGCTCTAGTCATTGTGAATTCTGTGCCAACATATCAGTTGTGAGACGCTCTTTCTTTTGCAGGTGTGCACGTATTGCTATGAAGCTTGGTGTGCCATGTTTTCATTCTCATTGGTTTCTATAATTTTTTTTAATGTCATCTCTTCTCTGGGCCAGTATGCACTCCTTTTGCAATAGAGAATTAGTCATTCTCCAATTATTTTCTCTAGCTCTCTGCATCTTCCTTTTGTTGATTTCTAACCTTATGGCACAGTGGTCTGAGAGAGAGAGAGAGAGAGAGAGAGAGAGAGTTCTGTATGATATCAATGTGCTTAAATTTATGTAGATTCGCCTTATGTCCCAGCATGTGGTCTCTCTTCAAATATGTTCCATTGGGAATGAAAAGAATGTGAATTGTTTTTTATTTGGATGAAAAACTCTGTAGATATCTACCAAATCAAATTGTCTAATTGTAGTGTTTAGATCTCTAGCCTCCTTGTTGAGTTTCTTTCCCTGTGCTCTCTCTTTCTCAGAGTGGTGTGTTGAAGTCACCCACTATAATTGCTGAGGGTGTAATTTCTTTTTTCATCATGGAGTGTTTGGTTTTCATATTCAGTGGGTGTCTCATTTGGGGAATATGTATTTAGAATGCTTATTGGATCATTGCCTACTCCTCCCTTGAGCATTATATACTGTCCTTCCTTATCTCTTTTTATGGTTTGCACTTTTTTTATTATTTTTTTTTTATGGTTTGCACTTTGAGGTCAATTTTATCTGAGATTAGGGTTGCTACCCCTGCTTTTTTTGAATTGCTGTTTGCCTAGTATGTTTTTCTCCAGCCCTTGATTCTCAATATATATATATTTTTTTCTGTGATCTTAAGATGTGTCTCCTGTAGGCAGCAGATTGAGAGGTTGTGTTTTCTAAGCCAGTGTATTACTCTTTTTCTCTTAAGTCCTGAATCCAATCCATTGATATTCAGGGTTATTATATCTATCTGTGCACCTTGTGTTGTCATTTTACTGCTCTTCTTTTTGAGTTTTTCTATCTCCATGGGTTGTGTTCATGTCTAAATGTAGTCCATTTTTGCCTTTTTTCCATCTGTGAGCCAGAGTTATCTTGGGGGCTGTTTTCCCTTTGATGGTATATGGGTAGAGTTGTTCTGTGTGTCAGTCTCTTGCATGTGCTTGGTGATTATTGTTCTTTTGCCCCCAATGTGTCACTGAGGATCTTTTGTAGGACTCAGTTCCTTTTAGTATATTCTTTGAGATTTTCCTTGTCTGTAAAGACTTTCCATTTTCCATCAATTTTGATAGATAATTTGGCTGGATAGGATATTCTTTTTGCATGGTTTGCATGGTTTTCTTGCAATTATCAGAATATTATGCTCCATTTTCTCCTCTTCTTCATAGTTTCCATTGATGGGTCTCAGCTTATTCTTATCTGTTTGCCTTTGTATGTGATTGCCCGTTTTTCCCTAGCTCTTCTCATAATTTTCTCCTTTTCCTCAAAATTGAATAGCTTAACAAGTATATGTCTTGATATTTTCTTCTTGGGGTTCAGTTTAGCTTGTGTTCTTTCAGCCTCCTGGTTGATTGTTTGGTTTTCATTCATTAAGCTAGGGAAGTTTTCCTTCAAGCATTCCATCACTATTTTGGATGTTGTTTTCCTTGATGCACCTTCCTCTGGTAGACCGATAATTCTAATACTTTTTCTTTTCATAGCATAAGGCAGATGTCTGATGTTTTCTTCTCCTTCTCTCATAGACATGTTAGACTTTTTCTCATGTCTATTAATTTCTACTTGCGAGTCCTCTAAGTCACTGGTCCTGTTCTCTGTTTCCTCCATTCTCTGGGTGAAATGTGAAAGCTTACTATTAGTTTTTGTTAGCTCATGCCTAGTTCTTGTATTTCCCTTTGGTGCAGGGCCTTTATCTCCTTTATCAACTCTTCCGTCTTCTCTAGAGCTTTTCTCATGACCTGCATTTGTCTTAGTAACATTCTGAGGATTTCTTTCTGTGGTTGATCAATCTCTGCATTTTCTTTGACTGCCCTTAGGTCCAGCTGGTCATCTTGCATCGGATTTAGTTTCTCTTTTCTTGACACCATGGAAGCAGCTAGCTGTTTTTTATTTGATTTATTCGAATTAGGTGGCATTTTCTTTGGTGTTTCGGAGCCCTGGGCTCTTTCTTTGGTTGACTGGTTTTATATTATAGCTTCCCTCAGGTAGCCTCAGGAACTGTTTTCAGGTGGGCATGTTGTGGGTTTGATGGAAACTGTTGACCAAGTGCAGGTGAGTGGGTTTAGGGGGTGGGTTGGAGATTGGGTGATCTGTGCCTGGCTAGGGGCACTTCCCACAGATAGGTGAGAAAAATCCCCTGGGTGGGCAAAAGCCTCTGAGAAGGAATGGCTGGCAATTTTCGCGGGCACCAATATAATGCAGACTTCTCTGCCCCGGGGTCTTGGAGTGGGTGCCCTGAATTGGCAGTGTCTGTGCGGAGTGCCGCTGATTGTAAGGAGTGCAACTGTCTGTGGGGAGTGAGGGCATTCTGTTCGGTCCTGATGGAAAGTGTGGACCAGGTGTAGTGGCGTGGGCTTAGGGGAGGAGTTGGTGATTGGGTGATCTGATCCTGGCTAGGGATACTTCCCACAGACAGGTGGGAAAAATCCTCT
>PVJH01008665.1:0-83893 GCA_004026705.1 Nesogale talazaci | reverse complement strand
TAATTTGTCCTTCCCCCTTCCCCTACAGTGAAGGCTGACTAAAGGTGAGACGACGGCCCCGTGAAGAAACAATGCATGGGTCTTTAATATATAAAATATGAAATTCACAATTGTATTATTATCATTAGAAATAGAATTCAAAACATTGTTTCAGGTGCTAGTTTAAATGATACTAATCTTTTATCAGTCCCTACTGACTGCTCTAATTTACTTTTACCTAGGAGTCTGTTAATTTAAATATTCTTTATTCTTCAAGGCAGCACAATGCTCAGATCCAAAAAGTTTCCTAATTTTTCTAGATTATTATTCAAATTCAAAATGTTATTAACAACCAGACTTTTGTTTGCTTTTCTAACCCCTGAAATTTAAATGGAATATTTATGGGTAAATGACTTTAAATGGGTTATTTCACACACCATGAAAATTAGAGATCTAACAAGTCCTAACGAAAATCAGTCCAGAAACTCAAAAATGATATGTAAGACTAAAATCTGAAGGCCTTTGTTCCAAGAGTAACACATACCATGAGATTTTTGTCAATTGCAAGTTGTATATGAACTTGGTCAATGAAATAACTATTAATGGAAGATAAACCATAGACATAAGAACTCTCTTTAGCAAACTATAACCTAAACTTCACTCGCTTCTTTTTGTCCTAATTTTTTAAATCATTTTATTGGGGGCTCATACATCATTTTTCACAATATATAAATAAGCATACTCATCAAGCACCCTCACATGTCCACTTCTATTATTGTTCTCCGATCGTCCACCTTTTCCCTTACACCCCTAGTATCGGCGTTTCCATTCCTTCCCCTCTTCCCCTGCTCTCTCCTCCCCTCCAACCCTCAATACTTTATACATTGTTATTGTTTTGTCATATCGTACACTGCCACTACCCGAACTCTCCCCCAACCCACTCATTTGCTGTCCATCCTTCAAATAGGAGCTTGCGTATATATCCTTGCTGTTGGTTCCGTCTCTCTACACCCCCTTCCCTCCATCCTTCCAGTATCTCCAATCTAACCATTGGTCCGAAGGGGCCCATCCATCCTGGTTTCCCCATATCTCCAGCTCCCCTCTATGCCAGTGTGACTTCTCTAGTCCATCTGGATTTGCAAGGTAGAGTTGGGCCCATGATGGCTGGGGGGCTGGGAGGAAGATTTCAGGAACTAGAGGAAACTTGTATGCATCATCACTGTCCAGCTGCCCCTTGACTGTTCTGTCTTCTGCCCGTGTTGTCCTGGTTTTTATAAATGTATTAAACTTGCTAAAAAAATGGTCGATCCCACACTAATAATATATAGACCCATTAGTTGTCATTTTCTCAAAAGAGAAAGGCAGTTAATTACATATAGAAAATACTCTATACCAAGGAGCTTATTATACCACGGTCTCAAGTAGAGGATGTTTGGAAATAAATGTGGCAACATGTTTACAAATATGCTTGATACAGATGATGTATTGAATGTTATAAGTGCTATAAGAAGTCCCAGTAAATCCTATATTAAAGAAAGAAAATACAGTATTAAATCATTTATAATATCCCCATGACAAGATTTTATGGAATCACTTTTTAAGGATTACTTCTAATTCATTAAATCTGCATCTTCCACCGTTCTGGAGATGTTGCTTTAATCTGGTGGGTTCCAACCTCAAGAAATTGCTCCTTTTTTATAATCTTAATAAAATCTTTATACCTGGAAGTTTTGGTCAAGTGTTTTAGTATATATAAAAGCACAGACTATTAGAGGATGACAAAAATGGCTGTGCTCATTATTCTATAATAATAGTTAAGAAATAAAAGTTGTTAGAGTTAGAGTTAGAAAAAAGAAAAAAATTTAAAAGAACTAAAAGTTAACTTAGAGCTTTAGGGAAGTGTTAAACAAAATAAATATCTTAAAACACATGTTTAAAAGGTTGAGGCTGATGCTAAACATTCATGTTACTAAGATTTTTTTAAGATTTTTTTCTCAGTCACATAAAAACAAAACACCAAAGATTATTAGCAGTCATTTTTTCTTTTCAGTCCAAGATAAAATTTTCAACTTCACTCTTAAGGTATTTTTCATTAATTATTCTCAACTATAGCCATTTCATGTAGACTTTTCTTCTTAAAATGATGACAATTTAACAAATGATTTTGATGCACACATTTTAAACCAAAGCAGAATTATTTATGATTTCCTAATTAAAAATACATGAAAGGTTTTTAAAACAACAAAAAGCTTAAGCAGATTGATTCAAAAACAACAAAACAAAAGTACGGACTAGGGAATAAATTGATTAAATTATACTCCATTAAGTAAAAGCTATTTTCTTGACTATATTGTTTGATGGAATTACTCTTCCTTTGTCCTGGCAGCCAGAGTTACCATATTCAGAGTACAAATTCAATCTTCAAACCAGCAAGCAAGAAAAATTCTGTGCTTTTAATTACAAGGAGTCTAATTATTGAAATTTGCTATTTCATATTAAAGGTCTTCTTTACAAAACAAAGGCAGAGGAAAACAATGTATCAAAACTCACCGATTCTATTTGGACGTATGACTGGCAGAGGACTATTGTCAGATGCGAAAATCCCTCTGGAGGATGAGACCCAGACCCTGCCAGAACCAGAGCCTCCCAGGCAGGAAGGCTCTCACCAAGGGCCAAGGAAAAGCTGTCTTCTCAAAGGGGAGCAGATCCTCACGATGAGGCTAGAGGAAAGCGCACCGGATCCGAGGGTGAGCAGTGCTTATGTGCTTCGATGATACTGAAAGGTCATCTCCAGGACCCACCCCACCAACTGCTCCGTGTAGAAAGCCACAGCAGTCTCTGTAAAGATCAGTGCGGTAGGAGGCCATGAGCTTGCTGCTGACTCAGACCAACACTGTGTTCAACAGAACAAGACTCTGCGAGTTCAGAGCCATTCTCAGAAAGCTTGCTACGGTGAGCCAATTGTTACAGTCACTCTTCTGAATTAGGTTTGCATTTGAGACAACTCCTTGTACTCCTGTGACAGGTGTAGAATTTGCTTCCACAAAGTAGTGTTTGCATGTGATATTAATAACCTTGTTGAACAGTTTCCATATGCTGTTGGGTCATCTTTGTTGAGAATGAGTATACTGCCGCTCTCTGCCAGTCAGCAGGCAGTAGCTTTCTTCTAGAAGAGTTAAAACTAGTAACGTTTATTTATTTATGTTGCTGTCGTTAGTTGGCATCAAGTTGGCCTGACCCACAGCATCCTTGTGCACGGCAGTGTGATGCTACAAAGACGGTGCGCACCACCTTCACACTCTTCCTCTGCCTGAGCACATTGATGTAGCCGCTGTATAAATCCACCTTTAAGATGCTTTCCTCTTTTTTTTTTTTTTTTTTGCTGCCTCTCCACTTTATTCAGCGTTGTGTCTTTTTCAAGGGACTATTCTCTCTTGACAATATGTTCAAAGTATGTGCAAAACTATTTTAAACATTTGGAACCAAAGAAGGAAATGAATGAAACCCCACTATCAAGGTGATTCTGCTTCCTGGTGAGATTATAGGACAGGGGAGAGGTGCCTCTCTCGTTTCTGAGGCTTTATTGCAGTGGAAAGCTCCAACCTGTCTCTAGTGATATACAGCTGGCAGCTTCAAACTGATGACCTTCTACTTACCAGTCCAATAGGTACCTATTATACCACCAGTTCACATCCGTTGAGAGGTTTATATCAAGAAAATGATTCATCGAGTTGTAGAAGCACTCGAGTTCTAACTCCAGGCAATGCTCTGTGTCATGTGTCAGATGTGAAGCTAGGGGTTTCTGTGACTTGAGTAGTATAGGCACTGATGGACCCAAGATCGGAAGGCCGGGCTCCATGCAGAGGAGAATGAACCATTGTAGTAAGATCAGACTTGTGACTGCAAATCTGAATGGCTTAGGTTCAGCAAGTCATATTTGAACTTGACATGGGTATGCATTCTGGGAGTGTGCATACAATGGTATGTCATTCACTCAAATATATAGAATCAGAAGTAAGCAAATCATGTACAGATCCAGATCCAGCAAAAAGCAATCAGGTTTTGCAGTTTACACTTATAGTGAAAGAAGCCTTCATCATTGAGGAAAGCTCCTTGAGGAAAGATCACTGAGAAGTTTAATTCAGCCTACTTGGCACAAAACCCTAAACAGCACAACTTGACTGCTCACTAGCAGTCCAGTGATGTATTAGTTTGTTGAGCAATTTCAATTGGTATCCTGTCAATTACTAAAGCCACGTTTTTCACTAATGCCTTAGGTCAGCCATTCTCAAACTGTGGGTCATGACTCCTTTGGAGGTTGAGCAAACCTTTCACAGGGGTTGCCAATTCATAACAGTAGGGATATTACAGTTATGAAGCAGCAACAAAACACTTTTATTGTTTGGGAGTCACCACATGAAGAACTGTATTATAGGGTCACAGCATTAGGAAGGTTGAGAAGCACCGCCCTAGGTCAAGTTTGGATTACTTCCTTCAGTCATCAGTTCCTGATCACATGCCTAACACTTGAAATTATATCCTACCTCATGAAGTTATTTTCTCGACTGTGGATCCACATAGTCTTTCCTTTATTTTGATGCTATATTTTTGCCCATAGAATCAATTCTTCCATGCTGAAATTTGAGACTTACTTTTTCTTCATTTCTTTACATTTGAGACAGGCTGAGAATGATCTTCCTTGTTGGCTTTCTAAATCTTAAATATTTGCATATTTTATTACAATACTGAAATATTCTATTATTATATTTTATCTTCTTGAGTTGCCCCCTTTTTTTCTGTTCAGCTTTGTTGCCCATTCCCCTCATTTGCTTTAAGTACTCTAGATTCGAGAGCAAATTTCAGAGTCTCTCCTGACATCCGCTTTGGTCTTTTCTCTCTTTCCTCTCTTATAAAGGGATTTTTGTTTTGTTCATGAATGGTATTTCTGATGAACCCCACATCTAATGTCATTAGCACTTAATATATCAAACTTGTTCTTCTGATGATCTGGTGGAATTACGGATGGAAATATTCAAGATTATATTTTTACTTACTTACTTTTGCTGACTTGTGAACTCACTTTAAAGTTCTTTAGCTTTAGCATGAACTCCCATCAGAGTAATTGGTTGTTTCAACAGGCTAAGGAAGCACTAGAAGCACTCACTGTTCAGTGCCAAGACATTTGTAAGGTCGCTATCTGGGAAAGCAGTGGGAAGAGGTCCATATTTGTATCCATTCCAAGAAAGATTACTCAAAAGAATGTCAAAATATCTAAAATATTATTGAAATCACATACAAGCAAAATTTAGCTCAAGATCATTATAAAAAATAAATGCAGTTGTGTAATGTCAGGAGAGTTGCCAGAAATCACGGCTAGATTCAGAATAGGACATCCAACAAGGATGGAACTGCTCATATCTTGGCTGAAAGCAGAGAATACCAGAAAGCTGTTTACTTGTGCTACTGACCATGCAAAGACTTTTCCCTCTGGGATTCTTCAAACAATAGCAATCTGTTTGAGAAGAATGGGAAATCCTGACACCGCCAGTGCGCTCATGTGGAATTTGTACATGGATCAAGAGGTAGTTGCCTAAATAGAACAAGGAGATGATGCATGGTTTAAAATCAGGAAAGATTTGTGTTAGGATTGTATCTTTTCACCATACTTGTTCTAACACTGTGTTTGACAGGGCTCTCTAGAGAAACAAAACCAGGACACAAATAATTCTTTTTATAAATTTATATAGATAGAAGGATATATAAAATAATAAATGAATCGCTAACTAATCTATAAAGCAGTACAAATGTCTCAGTACAACTCACTTGCATACACTAGTAGACTGACAGTCCTTGGAATCTTGACAGCCGCCGAGTAGTCCTCTGTAAAGCAATCCAGCCTATCTGGCCACAAGCAGCCAACAGCAGAACAGGTCACCAACTGTCAGCCAGATGACAGAGTCTCACAGTCCCCAACTCAAGAGATTTATATTCCAGGAGCCTGGCACAGCAGGGCTTGAATTAACCTCAACTCACAGCAACACAGTGTACCGATTAGATGTCCCGCTGGTAGTGTCACTTCGAGACCAAGGCTCAGGATGAACATGTTGGACAGCTGGTCCGAAAATCCAAGAGCAAGAGGGCGAGGGCAAGGGCAGGACTCGCCAAGCCATTTCTATCTCTGGCTTTCAGTGAATCTCGTGTGTTCATTGGCCATATCGTCACAACAGATCTACCTATCTTCTTTGGCCATGTTGGCACAAAAAGCTTACCTATCACAAACTCTATGCTGAGCAAGTCATCAGAGAGGCTGGATTGCATGATGAAGAATGTCGCATCAGAATTGGAGGAAGACTTATTAAAAACTTGTGATATGCAGATGATCCCAACTTGCTCACTAAAAATGGACTCAAAGCACTTTCTGATAAAAAACAAACTTTGAATTCAGTTTTTTAAAAAAAAACTAATCCCTCACAACTGGGTCAATAGATATTATCATGATATGAAGAAAAGACTAAAGTAGTCATGAATTTTGCCTTGTTCAGATTCATAATCAATGCTCATGGAAGCAGTAATCTAGAGATCAGATCATTGGTTAAATCTACTGCGCAAGATCAATTTAAAATGGAAAAAAGCAAGCATTTTATTCTGAAGATTAAGGAATGCTTGACACAAGCCACAGTCCCTTAAATCATTTCATATGCACATGGAAGTAGGAAATTAATGAGGAAGACTGAAGAAAATTGATACATTTGAATTATTCTCCTAGTGCAGAATTCTGAAAGTAGCAAAGACTTCCAGAAGAACTAGCAATCTCTCTGGGAAGGAGTACAGCCAGAATACTCCTGTGAATTATGGATGGTGGGATGTTTTCTCAATAGTAACTAGAATATGGAATTTTCTAATTCAATTTATTTTTGAAGACTTTTAATTTTCCTAGATTTATACTTGGTACATTACACATCATGATTATTAGTAGATGGTTTATAGTGTTTCATGTAATTTTGCATTGTTTTCTATCTGGAAATATACTTCTTAGAAGCATTGCTCCTGTCATGTTATTATGGTTTGCTCTCTTTGAAGAAGGTAGCACTTCTACAGTTGCATTTTGAGTGGTTTCTAATATGATAGTCTCATCTACTGGTGGTATTTCAGATAATGTTCCACTACTGTTCATTTGGTTATTATTGTATTATTATTAGTATATGAACATCTGGAGGCTTCTTTGAAATCTGTTCACCTTGAATGACCATGCTGACATTGGAAATAATGGCGAGATAGCTTCCAGCAGCAAAACAACTAAGTCACCACAAAATGAAAAAAACAACTGACATATGAGCTATGCTATGTTAAAAAACACAATGAAGAGCTGAGCCCTGGTTGAGTGCAGGACTGCAGCCCACTGGCTTGACGGTTCAAATCCAGCAGCTGCTCTCCAGGAGCAAGGCTGGGCCTCCGACGCCCATCAAAGGGTAGTGATGACAAAAAAAAAAAAAGAAACACAATGGAGCATTCTATTCTGGCCTAGAGAATCACTTACATCAGAATCCACTTGAAGCCAGGGTTTAGTAGCTATGTAGTTATGAAGATGATGCTATAAATAGCATATGCTATTATCTTTCATGCATTTAAACGTTTGTGCCTCTCCGTGTATTTCACCATTTCTCTTATTGAATTGATTCACTGATTTTTGTTTCTTCTATTAGCTAGTTTTTTTGTTTGATTGATTCTGGGTTCTTAGTGATTTTTGCTTTATTAGTTCCCCCATTTCTATAATTAATATTAGATTGACTTTGTTTCCAATAATAAACTCTATTAAGACAATATATTGCTATTTTTACTACATAACATAGATAACTATGTCTTAAAAAGCATATAATTACTTCAGCATCATTCAATTAATAATTACCAATTTAAATTTAAGTATATTTATAATTTGCATCTTTTTGTTTTTATGTTGGTCATTTGACTAGAGAAATGTTTATGCAGTATTTATATTTTCAATTTGGTGCCATCTGCTTTTTATAAAATAGGACTTTCAAGAGAATGTATTTATTTTGGGGGGCATCACTGCCCTCTAGTGGTGGGAGTAGGAGGCTCTGCCTTGCTCCTGGAGAGCGCTGCTGGATTTGAACCTCCAAACCAGTGGGTGGCAGTCCTGCGCACAACTGTTATGCCACCGGGGCTCAGCCTGAGAATCTGTTTAAAATCCAGATAAAATAGCAAAATGAAAATTTTCTTGAGGGCCTGTAGTTTTAAAAAATTATAGATAATTACAGTTTATACAGTCACAATGTAATTTTGTGTGTACTGCAAAGAAAGAGTGATTATTACAAAAAAAATCACCATTTTGACCATCTGGAATTTACCTATCATTCTTAAAATGCCAAAGTCTTGTATGTATTTAAGAAGTGTTATAAGCCCTCTAATTATTACTAAAAGGTAAATCTGTACTGACTCGTGTTATCAATAGAGAAGCCAAGTATTGGGTTGTAATAAAATTTAATATATGGTGCACAGTTCTCAACTAAGTCCTGTGGTTAAACACCAGGTATAAAAATATGTTTGTTTTTCAAAATGAATTTGCCATTATCCTTAGAATTAACTTTCAAAACTCACATCTTAGAAAACATTGCTGCTTTTATTGCATAGTTCTTTGCCTTTGACTAAAATGCAGAGGGAAAGAAAATTGATCATAATTAGCATTCCTTTCAATATGCACTTTAAAATAATTACAGCTTGAAATTACATTAGATTAATTGAAAATCCTAATGGAAATGTTCAGAACATTGTGAATTATTAAAAATTACTTTGCTTTAAAGTGTTCTATTTCACATTTTGAACCACAGGACTATGTTTCCAGAAATGGCTCTATTCCTGCTTCAAATTGTCACTAGTACAGACATCCATAAAAAAACTGAAATTAGCCCATTTTATCATCCTACAATTAATTTTACACATCGTTCTGATAAACTAGCCTTTTAAGAAGTACAGAAAGATGGTGGGTTATGACTTCTTTCAGACGAGTTCATTTACATATTTATGCTAAATTAATTAAATAAGGCAGGAGTTATTGTATAATGAATTCAGTAATACATTCTATTCTAAGGGTATAGAAACTGGATTAATGAGGAATCAAGGGTCAACTTAATGCATCTAAGAATAAACAACTATCATGGATTCAGTCTTGTCATCAAAATGTATGAGAATGGTCTTCAAAATGCTCTCAGGGAAGTTTTATTATCTTTTAATTGTGAAATAGACAAAAAGTAGGAAAAGGATTATTAAAATCTTAAAAATAAACTTAAATTAATTTAATTTAATGACTATACATACTTTAAGAATAAAAATAGAAATAAATGTTTAGCTTGTGACTTCAGGTATGAGAATAGGAATATTTAATAATAAGTAACTATTCTGAAACTTGTTTTTAGTCCCAGGTAAAATGTCCTGTTGAGGCAATATTGGTGGTTGCACTACTAAAGTATGACAATAAACTTTCCACTGGAGCAGAAAATAGCACAAAAAGAACACATGAAATCTACCAAACAGTCCCTTAGCCTGGTTCCAACATTATTACTGGCCTTTCCTTAGATATCCCAATGTCTTCTAGAACATAAAAGATCTCCTCCTTCTTTTATGGAGAGTGCCAGACAATAGACTCCCTCTGTTTCCTTGCATTCACAAATCTCTCATTAAAAAATGTGATTAGCTTCAGTATCAAGGAGAGGCCTGCCCTTTTCTGGTGTACTAGTCTATATTATTTAGAGAAACAGAAGTGGTGATATTTATATACAGTATATGTAAAAAGGAACTTTATATCACTAAGTAAGTTCTATCAAGAATTCATTCCTGTCCAATCCAACTGAAACCCCCGAGTCCCATACTACCTGAAGAGCTCATCACACTCCTTTAGATTTAGGCTGATGGTTCAGAAGGGGAAGCAGGATGTAGCCACATCAGAGACCATGGCCGCTTGGCTCCATAGTTGGAGGAAACATGACAGAACCTCACCAGGTTGGAGGTTGGACCCAGAGTCAGGAGCCTCCAGGGGATCACCCAGGTAGGTAGACGGAATGACAGCAAAGAGGAAAGCTAAGGGTCACAAAGAGGAAAGGGAACCACACTGTATTTCATTAAAATGCCTCACCTTCGAGGAGGAATCAGGCTTACTCCAGCCCTACACAAGCACAAGTTGACACAAAGCATAACTCTACCAAGGATATGTCCAAGAAATGTTACTGAAAATATCAAATAATATCATCACCAAAACAGGCAAGTGGAATTTTGCTGAGGACAACTCAAAATTATTTGCTCCAATACATTGTCAAGGACGTGTTAACAATTTAAAGCAGATTCAAAAGAGAACCTGGCGGAATAGAATCGCTGTTGGCGTCAGATGGATTTGGGCAGAAAGCACAGAATATATGCGAACAAACACCTTACAGACTTAGCAAAGGCATTTGTAGATCATGAAAAAAATTATGAATGCCATTGTGCAGAATGAGAATTCCAGAACACTTAATGTTGTTCATATGAAATCTGTTAAAACTTAGAGAGCTCTGCAAAGTATTTGGATTTAGGTTTTGTTTTCTTACCTAGAATAGCTTGAAGCATTAATCTTTAGGTTAACACGTGATCATGAGCAGCTCGAATCACCAGAGTTCCTATTATAATTTGAAGACATCAACGATCCAAATCAAAGATTACCCTATCTAGAAACGTTTTTTCTAGAAACTTTTTAAACAAGTGACTAATGTCTTATTTCGGAGTCACTTTGATATAGATTTTGATCCCTCTACTAGAAAAAATAATTAATAGAATTCTTGAATGTGTTCTCAATATAATGTAGTATTTGACATACTTTTCAACATATGCATATTTAATTCCAGCATTAATTTTAAATCATCTTACACTCAGTGTTATAAATGAAATTTTAAAGATTCAAGCAATAACCTACCCTTAAGAATTCCTTCTCAAGAGAATATTTTGTGGAAAAAGCTAAGCTTTTCTCAAGGAAATATACCAGGAAAAGGCCAAATTTTATTATCAAATAGGCATAGTAGACAAAAGTAAAAGGAACAATCTTTTTTTTTTGGTCTGTCTTCTTTCAGCTCCTTTTAAGAACACATATATGAGCTCATAGATATGGCAGAGCTGATGAATAAAATGATATTGATTTAAAAGAACAAGGGAAATCACATTTTATTTTGTTCTCCGAAATTAATATTCCCACATATTTTGTTGCAAATTTTCCAATGATAAAGAAGAATATATCTTTCAAAGAGGTGTTATTAAGAAGGTAGAAGATACAGATAACTATGAAAGCAAAGAAAATGTAATTTAATGTCCTCATAAATTAATTAGAAATCTGAGAAGCATGAAGTTTTAGAAGCGGCAAATTACCAACAAGACACTGACTACCAGAGGCTTTGGAATCAATGTTGATGATAAGATACTCTAATGATAAGTAACAATGATATTATTATTTCTGGCCTACTCTCTATATGGATGGAATTATCCTATACAAAGGTTTTTCAACATGCTCCTGTGATTAACAGATGGCTGCATGCAGGCTCTCTACCTAATACAGTTGTCTCAGTGTCATTAAAGCATCTTAAAGAAAGATGTCCATTGGTGAGACATGGGCAGGATGGGGACAATCCTGAGTAAAGTGATAATATAATATTTTTAAAAAATGCATGTGGTCCTAATTCCCATTCATTAAGGCTTTGCAACTGCTGCCTCATAAATATTATTTAAACATTGCTTTTATGTGGATCAAACATTAGAAAGAGCATCAAGAAGTGTTAGAAAATAAGTCAAGAGAGTAATGCCCTTCATCCTCAACAAAGGAATAAAGCATGGCTGAAACACGTGGAAAGACACTAGCATCACTACTGATGCTAGATATGGAAGTTGGAATCTCACATTATTTGATAATATGAATTTTAAGCATGCATCTTGTTCTCAGTAAGCTATTGGATCAATGGGCACCTAAAGCATTAAATAAAATCAGATATTTTAATGAAGTAATTTTTCAAGGCACTTTTAAAATAAAATTAAAGCAACTGAAGATGGCTTTATGCTCCTTAGAAATGAAAATGGCAAAATTTCATCTCACATACTTTGGACATGTCCATGGAGAGGGGCAGCAGGCTTGGGAAAGTTGAAGGACAGTGAAAAAGAGGAAGACCCTTGACAAACTGGATTGAACCAGTGACTGTCCCAAATGACTTGAACATGAGAATTGTGAGGAAGGTACAAGACTGGGAAGTGTTTCGTTCTGGTGTGCATGTAGTCACGGTGAATCGGGATCCACCCATTGCCATCTGACAGCAACAAGATCCCATTAAAACTTCCATCAAACTGACTCTGACTCACAGTGAGCCCAGAGGACAGGGCAGAGCTGCCAGTATGGGTTCCTGAGGCTGTAACTTGTACGGAGTGGGAAGCCTCATCTTCCCCCGTGGGCAGGCTGGTGGCTTTGAATTGATGACTTGAGAGTGAAGAAACTTGTGCATAACACACCACACTACCAGGGCTTCTAAAGGTAACTTCTGCTCCAGTTCAGTTCAATTTAAAGAGATCAGTATAAATGCTTAAGGCAGCTGTTTAGATTTTTATTTGGGACGGGGGCGGGGGGTGGAGGGCGGATTCCAAAGGAATCATCCTGAAACCTTTTCTTGAACCATAAAGGATTACAGGGGCTTGAGAAATTTTAAGAAAAATTAAAACTACATTGATGCCACACGGGATTTTAGCAGAGGAATCCCCCCCCCCCATAACAATAATACATGTCTTCATTCTTATTGGGTAGCAAGTTTGTCCTTTGAGAATGTCATGATCTCACCTACTTTACAACCCTGATTTTGACCCTTAACTTTTCTTTTTTGCTCCTGAAACTAAAATAATACTGAAACAAATGCAATTTGAGTTTCTTTAAAATAACAAAATTGTCATATTGAAAAAAGAGTACAGAATTCTATGGAGTAGTTCAGAGAGATGCAAACACAAAATATTTGTGTACGACAAGAGATATTAGTTTTTTGGGGGGGAGTGGTTAAAGGTTGTATGTTGAGAAAATAATCCAAGAATCTGAGCTTTATAATGAACCTGGTAAAGGCTCATTAAAAACCTGTGATCTGCAGATGCCACAGCTCTCTTTTCATAATGCAAAAGAGTTGAAACACTCAAGGACCACAGACTGCAGGATGGAGTATAGCTCAATATGAAAGGTGACCTTTACAAGACCGACGGAGAGCATCCAGATAAGCAGAGAAAAGACTGAAGTTATCCAGGCATCTATCTTACTTGGATCAATAATCGATATTCATGGAACCAGCAGTCAAGAAATAAAAGCCATTAATACTCTGAACAAATCTGCCACACAAGACTTATCTGAGGTGTTCCAGAGCAAAGGAGTTGCTTTGAGAGTGACAGTGGGCCCGATCCAAACTCCGTTATTCTGATTGCCTGTGAAACCTGGAAAACATAAAGACCTTTGAATTCATGCCTTTCAACTCTAGTGTTTTCTCACAATATTGAAAGTGCTATTGACTCCAGAAGAACGACTAAATTTGTTCTTAGAGGATGTGACATTAACATGCTCCTTAGAGGTAATTATATTTCCTCCTGAATTACCAGGAAATAATGGCTAGGAAAGTAGAGGATTGGTGAAAAAGAGGAAGATTCTGGAGGTCAATTGAAACAGTAGCTACAGTACCAGGCTCAAGCATAAAATTTCTGTGACAACGTCATAGTGCTAGGTAGTGTTTGACTCTGTTGTGCATATTGTCACTATGGATTGGGACTTAGCAACAAAAAATCTCATGAAAGTTAGCTAAGGTGTAAATATAGGTCTCTCCCAGTCTGGAGGAAAAGACTGACACAGAAAAACATATGGAAAGAACTTTTTATGTGACAAAAAAGATCTATTTTAATGGAGTAATGGTCATCCCTACTGAGCTCTGAGAGAAAGATGAGGCTTTCTTCTCCCATAAAGAATTATAATCTCAGAAAACCATTGAGGCAACTTTACTCTGACTTGTTAGATTCAATGAGTCAGAAATTGCTTGATAGTGAGTTTTTAATGCATCAGACAAACATTCACTACCAACAAACTGAGACCAGATGGTGGCCATCTACCACTTCCAACTGCTCTAAAAAGAATCACCTTAGACATATCTGGACAGAGGATGAGAAAAATGTGGAACAATACTCAGAATCATAAATAAGACTCCCATTACTGGTAAAATGGAAGCTATGTTGTCCATTATTCCATTAGTGCAGGGTTAGAAGCTAAACTTACACCTATAGTAGAATAATCAACCATTTAAGATCAAAAGGTGACAATTTCCCCCAAGGAAATATTTTGGGGAGTTGGGAGAAAAAGGAATAGGAAATGGAAGGACGAATCGGTGTAAGTGAAGGCACATCGAGGGGATGTCAATGAATAAATAAAAGCAAAATACCTATGAATTATTTAGCACAAAACTGTAGACCTCCTCTGTAAGTCTTTACACATTTCACAATAAAATTAATATATGAATAACTCCACTTTTTTATTGTTGTTTCTAAATAGCCATGAGATTTTGTAGAAATAGTTTTGAAAAGTTTTATAGATTTTTGGGAATTTTTGAATTCTGTTGGTTCACCTTCCCTTGAAATGTATACAAATATGGATATCTTTCAGTCAGTCAGCCAATCAGCTACCTCCCAAAATTCCTGACATAGACAAATAAGTGTTTCCAGTGCTTCATCTTCTTGTTGAAATATTTTAATTAGAATTCTGCCACTTCCTCAAGCCTTGTTTTTGGCTAATGCTTTCAGTTCAGCACGAACTTCTGTGTCCAATACCGTTGGTTCTTGCTCATATACTGTCTTCTAGAATGGAGGACTATAGAATAGTTCTTTCTGACATAATGACTTGGTATATTCCTTCTAAATTCTTTTCATGTTTCCTGTGTCATTCAGTATTTTGCCCATAGAATCTTTTAATATTGCAACTCTAGACTTGAATTTTTCCTTCAATTATTTTAGTTTAAGATATGCTGGGTGTTTTCTTCACTTTTGGTTTTCTAATCATAAGTCTTTGCATGATTCATTTTCTTCTTGAGCTGTTCTTTGAAATTTCCTATTCAGTTCTTAGATTTCTTCATTTCTTTCACTTGCCTTAGGTATTTTATGATGAAGAGCTGTTTTCAGGGTCTCTTATGCCATCCGCTTTGCCATTATCTTTTCTATTTGTCTTTTTAATATCATCTCACTTTTTTCATAAATTATTCTTGATATCTTCCCACAGATCATCAGGTCTTCTATCATTAGTATTCTAAAGAGTCAATCTGTTTTGAGATGTTCTCACAAGTCAAATGGGATAGGATGAACGTCATATTTTGGCTGTTTTAGACTTACTTTAGTTTTATTCAGCTTCAACCTGAATTTACATGTGGGAAAATGAAAACTATACCTAATCTCACTTCAAAATTCAAAATAGTGGATGTATGTACATAGACAAATTTATATTTTAAAAGTGACTCAGAAGAGAATACTTTCCAAGTCCAGGCAAGTTTCAAGTGCTTGGGTCAAAGGTTGGGTGGGAAACTTCTCCTCTCTGGTGTATCTGAAGGCACTGATGGACTCAAGACTGGAAAGAGAGGCAGTAGCCTTTTATTTTGGTGCCAAAGAACTGTGGTCAATGAGTCAGAGGCAGAATCCAGAACCATCAAAAAGCAAACCAGCTTTCCATAGAGTTCACTTATTTTGGAAGGAGTCTTACCCCCAGGGAAACTTCCTTTCAATTTATTGAAATCAGGGTTGTAATCAGAATAAGGTTCTTACATCCACTCTAATGGCCATGCAATTTATTGGCTTCTCATAGCATATCCCATTGTGTAGATTGCATTGTAATTTATCACATTATGGATATTTATTAGATCTTAATGTCTAATCATTGAAAATCTTGGCCCAAACCAAACCACACAAAGCCTTAATTACCAAAAATTATCTGCTTTCTTGCTTTCATTTCTCTGCTGATATTGTTTTAATGACTTCTGTTTGAGCATTTTGGAATAAGTTTTAGTGAAACCTTTTAATTTTAAATAAATTCTGACTCTACTAAAATAATCTATGCAGTAACCCAATGTTCTACGGGATTTACTAGATAAAATGCACCCATGTGTTGCATTCAAATGTACTTCCAAATCAATACTTAGAGTCTACAATATGTTCCTTTCTGAAATTCTTCGCAGGCTGCACCAAGGAAACTGACAGGAAACAATTTGTTGTTTATTATTATCTATCACATTTAAAGTGAAATTTCTATAAACCAGGTGAAGCTGTTCTATTTATAAATATAAGTGACTGATTTTCTTTATTTTTCTTATTTAGCAATGGGAAATTAAATGTCTGTGATGATCATTTTCTCCTTATTAATAAACCACTCACATACATTGGTATAATGTAGGATTGAGGAATGAATAATATCCATTCAAAATAATTAAATATTAGAATTTCATATGTAGAACAGGAGGAAAACAGTGTTGGTTTTCTCCATCAAAAAAGTCCCCAGTCAAAATACTGTTGCACCACTGGTTACGTTTGAGGCTATAATCTCAGTGAAAAGAAAATAAATATGTAAAAGATATTTTGTACATCAAAAATTGAATTTAAATAATCTTTAGATAACATTTACAATTTAGATTCCAGTGAAACAGATGCTATATAAATACAATGATTCTGTGAATGGATATGTGCAGTGCAGTATAGAGTTTATATCTTAGATGGATGTTTTTAGAAATTATAAAAGCAATCATCTTTGCTTTTCTAGCATCACTGCATCACTGCATCACTACCAGATACATTCTTGGTTGAAACTTTAGTTTACATATGCTTGACCATATACATGTCTTCAAAAAAAAAGAACCAAAACCCACAAAGGAAGATATAAGTTAAGTTAAATATTCTTTGTTTAATTAGAGGGTCTATTTTGTGATGCCTCATTTGTTAATCAGGTGGTTGAAAATTTCGCCTTGAGGAGGCCTAGGAAAATGTCCATTCAGGACAATGAGGGTGGATCCATTCTGTGGGCAAGATTATGCCAAACAACACATTAAGCAAGACTTAAATACTAGGACTAGAGGAAGGAGAACAGGCCAAAGACAACCTTTGTCAGCATCACTTAAAAAGGATGAAACATAAAGTATTTAAAGCTTTAGGAAGGTCTTTGTCAGAAGCTAGAATAAAGCAAGACTTTGGTATATTAGTAAGTAAGAACCAGAAAGGGAGATTTACAATGTAAGAATAAAAGGAAGACTTTGAATGCTTTGAAGAATAGGCTTTCACAGTTCAATTGGGTTAATCCAATGCAGCAGGACTGTTCATTTGTTGCCCATATGCCTACAGTTTGCCTAATGTTCTAGTTTTTCTTCTCTTTAGTCACTCTGTCTTTCCTTAGTTTTTCAGGGAACTGTATATTTTAAATGCCTTCAATCTGCCTTAGCTACTCTACCATTAAGAGCATTTTTCAATCTCTCCTGACATCCATGAAGATCTTTGCTTCCTTTAATGTCATTTCAATGACCATTTAGTTTCTTAATGTATGATGTTCTTGATGTTATCCAACTGCATTTATTAAATCTGGTCTTGAAGTTCAGGTGGGAAGACTTAAAGTTGTATGTGGGCTCCATATACGTGTTTTCATTTTCTATAGCTTCAACCTGAACTTACATTTGAACAATTGATAGTCTGTTCCACAGTCAGTCCCCGGCCTAGTTTTAACTGCTAATAGTGAAAAATTTTCCGTTGCGTCTTCCCACAGCTGTGGCCAATTTGACCTCTTGTATCGTCACATGTGGACAAGGTCATGAGTATAGAATTCAAACTTGTTCTGTTAATAAGAAGTATTGAATAAGGCCTTGGTTTTGTAAAATTCTATCATTTGATCTCCAGCTTTGTTTCTTTCACAAAGACTACGTTTTCTAATTACTCTTCTTTCTCCCGTTTAAAGATTTTGCTTTCCAATAGCCAATAGTTATCATTTAATTCTTATTGTGTGCTTCATCAGTTTCAGAATAAAGACATTTGCATAATTCTTAAATTTGTGCATGACTACCTTTGGTGGCTGCTGCACAAAGTTGAATAATAGTTGTATTGGGCTTTTTTGAATGGGAACTATGTATAATTCTATTAAAACAGCATTGTACTTCAACATATACCTTGAAAATTTTTTAATCAATGGATGCAATGTCACTACTTTTAATTGTTTCTGTGCCAGAATAGTAAATCATATAATTTTCTAAATCAAAATGTCTCAAACCAGTCTACCTTGACTCATTAATGCCCAGTGTGTCAGTTTTTATGTGTTCCAATTCATTGTGTACAATTTCATTTTTCATAATTTCATACTTCACATGTTCCAATTTCTGATTATTAATTGATGTTTTATGCTGTTTCTTCTCCTCTTCAGTCATATCCCATCAGCAAATGAAAGTCCTGAAAGCCTTACTCCATCCATATTTTTATGGTCCACTGTATTTTGTGAAGGCAACTCTTCTTTAGTCATATTTCGAAGTCTTGACAAGTAGAGGAGCTCTATCTATATTCTTGCACCATATCTGGCAATGGTCTATTTCTTTTATGACATTTTCAATACTTGGCAATGCTTTTGTTCTGTTCATTAGGTTTTCCATAGCTCATTGTCCAGAATTAAGCTGTCTGTTTTTCCTTCTTAGCCCTTTCATAGTCTGGAAGCTCTTCTGAAATCTGATCACCATAGGTGATGCTGCCAGCATCACGGCAACACAGAAGTCACTACAGTATGACAAAGTGGCAGATCAGTGGTGAGATAGTGAAGTAGGAACCTCTTTTTCCATTGTTGAGTGCTGTTAAAGTAACCATATCTCCAACTTTGTGAAACACTACCTGGCTTTGTTGCATCCTAAGAACATTGCTATGGTTGTGCTGGCTGAGCAGTGACTTTGTTGCAGTCACTGTTTCAATCCATCTTGTTGAGGATCTTCTTTTTCTTTTCCCTTTTTTTTATACTCACCCTTTTATTTTCCAAGTACACAATCCTTCTGCAGAGACTGGACATTCCTGAAAACTTGGCTCCAATCTGTTGGACAAAGAAAGCCTCATCACTTTCACATGACAGATCGTTCTTGTTTTCAATATGGTCATTTTCTTCATTCTTTTGACGGACCCTAGGATATTTACCCACATACTGTCAAGTGTACTTCAACCCATTTATTGGCCAAGGTACCTAATTTCAGCACAAAATCTGCATAAAAATGTGCAGAATAATCAGCTTGTACTCAAAACATTCATTTATTTTTTTTTATTCACTGCCCAATTTCACATATGTATTAAGTGATTGGAAATACTATGGTTTGTCTCAGGCACATATTGGTCCTTAGATATCTTTGTTTTTAACAACTTAAATGGTTATTTCAAAGCAGATTTGTACAATGCAATGCAGCACTTGTTATCTTGACTACTTCCCCAAGTTTCTACTGTAAATTAATGTAAAATTAAATTAATTTTCCTTATTTTTGTTGATTTTTCTTATTAGTCTAGTGGTGAACTTATTTTTTATTATATTAAGATATGATCTATATTGAAGCCCATGATATTTGATGATATCAATAAATGGTGGAGGTCTTCTTTGCTTTTGACAATCCAGATGCTATCTGCATGATAAAGCATGATAATGATTCTTTCTCCAATCATGACAATGCATACATCTTGATTTAGCTCAGTCTTTGATTACTTGCTTAACAATGACAATGAATAAGTCTGATGAAAAGATAAAACATAGATACAATTTTTTTTCCTAATTTAAAACCAAGCAGTTTTCCCTTGCTCTGGGTTTTTGTGGACATGATTTTGTGGTTTGGAATCTCAACCATTTCCAATATTATAAGTCATTTGCTTTGATCCATAATTTCATGTCATCATACAGACAATAAAACACTGATGAACTTTTTAAAAAAAATTCTACTTTACTCAAGCTCCATCTAATATCAACCAGACCATCATTTTTTTCAGTCTTCATATGTTTACTCAGTAGTTTTCTAAAAGTTAATCATAGTGATATTTTCTTAGTAATAACATCTTAAAATTCATATCTTTGAGCTTGCAAAATGTCTCATGTATTTTGACTTCACAATATTTGCTATGCTGGAGCCCATGATTGCAGTCACTGTGTCAATTGATCGTGCTGATGGTCTCATATACAAAAAAATGGAAATGTGTTTTAAGATAATATATAGTTATATCTCAGATTCATCACTGAACAATTGAGAAAAGAGAATCTATTTTATTTTATGAGCTATTTGTTCTTACAGCTGTAGAAACAGAGCAGTTTCTTCAGAAGCATTGCCAAGAAATTCTTCTCTTGGAAGCTGAAGGTACATTATAATACATTTGCCTTCATTTAATATTTCTGAGTTCACCTACTGAATTAACCAACTACTCAGTTGAAGATACTTTTACCTTTTTAATTCCAGCATACACATTTTCCTAGGTTTTGTTTTTTAGAGATTCTTTAATGCATTTTTAAATGAAAAATATATGCTCTAAGGATATTTTTGTAATAATATTAGAAAATAAGCAAGTGAGATGTATTGTGGTAGTTACATAATCTGTTGTCCATTTGAGAGAATTAAGAGGAAAGGTGTAGAGTTTAACCTGACAATGAGGTAGCAGTTTAATGACATCATGTGGAGACACTAAGGAGATAAATAATTCACTACAAGAGACACATTCTTGTTGATAAGACTAGCGACATGGAGACAGAATGATGGCTGTCAGAGTCTCAGAGCTGAAGGAACCAGGTAGAGACACTTGCCAGCTCTGTGATGCCTCTGCTGCCACTGGATTCACTAGGCTTTCTACCCATTGCATTCAGCCTCATTGTATGTGCTTTGTGAATTTGAAGAAGACTTTATAGATTGATATCAGAAATATGGGCTAATATTGGACTTGTGGACTTGATCTGGACTGGGTTGGGATATTTTCTCAATATTCAATTGCTCTTGTACATAAAGCTCTTTATCATTTACATATGTTTCTCCCTGAATTTGTTTCTCTAGTCTACTCAAATTAACACTTGTGTGCTCTTTCTAATTTATATTCTGATAAGGGTATTTTCATAGTTTCAGAAAGAAAGAATCGTAGGTCACTCTAGGTCTTAAATTCTTCTCTATAGGACATACATTGGCATCCCGCAAAGTAGTATCAGGTAATTAGATTGTGCAACTTATGCAGTCTTTTCTCTATTTTTGTTTCTTCAACTACAGAACATTCAGTAGCAAAAATATTTGATACTTACAATTGACAGTAAGATGAGGCTGGTTTGCCGTGACACCTAATTTCAACATCTCAGGTGAACTTATTTCTCAATTTGAAGGTAAAAAACATAAGAGATGATTCAGAGAGTAAGTGCCTAGCGACTTTATAGAAAGAAACACCTTGAGGCAAAAGATAGAAAATCTACATTAAAGAGAGAAAAAGGAAAATAAAAGACAGAATAAAAGATATTTAAGCAACAGCTTCATGTTTCTTAATAAAGACCTTGCAAGCATTTACTTAAGTGATTTTATTTTAGATCAATTTCAATGAGTAATAGATCCTATAAAATATACCTTGTAATATTAATTTGTAATATTTTGAGGATATATGTTAATTATATCTGAAATCATATTGTGGTTATATAGCAATCATCCCATGTGGTGGTTATATTATCTCATGTCAACTTGAGTGTATTAAGATTAAAGGGGTGGAGTCCAGCTTGTCAGTCAGGTCCCAGCCTGGTGATTTCTCTTGGTGGGTGTCACCATTTCATGAAGATTCTGGAAGCTTCCTCTTTTTCTCCCTACTTCACCTTCCTATAGAGGAGTTATACGGGGATCCTGTCCAGCACTGAGATGGTTTCACTGCTACTGGATTCACAAGACTTTTCATCTATTAGACTGTAATCTTCCTGCATGCAGCATCATCATATGAGCTGTGTGAGTGTGTGTGTGTGTGTATATATATATATATATATATATACACACACATGCATTTCTCTGGATTTGTTTCTCTATTCAATCTGGACTAACACATTGCTTACATCTTACTCATAAAATTATTATCTAAAAAAGTCAATGATTATATTCTATTTTCTCTTTTGCAGTTACTGAATCTAAATGTACTACAATTTAAGATAGAGAATAAACTCTAAACAGTGAAATGTCCTCGTTTTTAAACTTTCAAAGATGAACTAAAACCTGGAAAACTGTCTAGTTTATTTCACACAGAACATTTCTGTCATGTTTGTATATTTGTTTTTTGTGTTTGCTTAATCCTCTAGTTTTGCTCTAACAAAAACAACAGAAGTGTATTTGGAAGGACAGAAAGATATTTTCTCATGATTATGAAAGCCCAAAGTACAAAACTGTCACTGGCTCTTTTGAGTCCTTGCTGGTACCCCAAGCCATGCCTTCCTTAATTGGCTTATAGAAGAGCTTCACATGATGCTTGTTTCCCTCAAGGTGTGTGCTTCTGTCTCATTATTATATATATATACATATACATATATACACACACATATATACATATACACACAAATATATACATCCTACAATGCAGTGGTCTCATGAATATGACATTGAAAATGCTGCTTCCAAAGATTGCATTTATACAGTGAGGTTAAGACTTAATAAAAATGTATAGATGCAAGTCAGTCCATCATGACTTTAACTTACTGAAATTGCATCTATCCCAAGCATACAGGAAACCAAAGGGCAAAGCAGACCTGTCCCCTGTGTGTTTATGAAACTGCAACTCTATAAGGAAATGGGAAAAAATAAATACTCAGCTTTGAACAATGCCGCCCCGTTTTTGGGGTGTGTGTAGGGTTACTAACTCTTATGTATAAGACAGGGCTTTGTATGTTCAGAAGATATTCAAGCCCAGTCAACATTAAGTCCATAGTCTGATATTAACACCTGTGTCACTATGTCATCATTCTCACTTGGAATGGATGCTGGTTTCCCATGGCCCACATTGTGGTTAGCAGCCCAATGTGGAATCCACATGTATGAAGGGGATGTGGAATGCCTTAAATTGCCAGCAATTAGTCTATATGACCATCTTCCGATTTGAAATTTGAGCTTCAGAATGGTGAAAAAGTGCATTTCTGTATCCTCAATGCATAGCTGTTTTAAAAATTTTAATTGTCAATTTAATAGACCCGCTTTACATAGTGCAAAGCAGTAGTGGAAACATACTCTTTCAACATATTGTCAAATGCTGTTAATCTTGGTAACTCAGCAAACAAAAGTGTTCATGTGGAAAAAGGGCTGAGGAAGACAGTACATTTGTGGTTAATGGATATAATGCTGAATTTAATAGATAAGCAGTTCCATATTCAATAACTATAGTGGGGGAGCATTTACACTTGCTTGTTTAGATTGAGAATGTGCTCTGACATTACAGATTCTGTGATGCTAATAATCACTTGCTGAAATAAAAGCATTGAGATGTGCAGCTAAATGGGCTGCCACATTATCATTCAGCACTTATATTTTCATTAGGTATTTACAAAAACATTTTATTAGTGCCTAATGTTTTGCTAGTCAATTATAAAAACTATAATTTATATATTTTTTCTGCATTACCATTAAAATTAACTCAATTCACTGCCAACAAGTCAATTCCAGTTCATAGTGACATATGGGTTAATATCAGACTTATGGACATAATTTGGACTATTTTTTAACATACAAAGTTCTTTCTTATACATAAGAGGAATACATCCCGCCACCAAAAATGAAATTTTTCCTCATGGCTATGTATATATGTATGTATGCATGTATGTATTTATAAAGCAATCTGATCACCTTCAATATGCTCTCCACTGCACTCAATATATTTGTCAAATCTATGATTCCATTCTTTGAAATAATTTCAAGCTTAAACTTTTCAGATTGCTGACAACATCCCCTCATTGTTTTCTCTGTTTCTTCTATGTCATCAAATTGTGTCCTTTAATGACCTTTTCATTCTTATCAACAAAAACCACTCACAGGGAGTAAGTTCAGGTGAACAAGGCACTTGGGGAAAGAGAAGCATGCTGGTTTTTTCCAAAAAAATGGCACTGAGATGGCTGTATGAGAAGGTGCATTATCATGTTGGCAAAACCAGTTCCCTGTCTGCCACAAATCAGACCTTTTTGTCACACTGTAATGCTATATTTTCAGCACTTCAAATTAGAAACCTTCATGAACAGTCAGACTTGGTGGGAAAAAACTTCAAAGGCACTACAAGACAATATTTTCTTCCATTCAGGAAGTTGATGGATGTCTAGCAAAAGGTTTATCATAGAGCTACATTGCACTTTCTTTGAAATGAGTAAACCACTTGCACACTTGAGTTTCCTCCATAGTGCTGTCCTTGTAAACTGTGTTCAGCAGTACCTCAGGCATTTTACCCAAGCAAGAAATAAAATTTCACAACTACAAGCTGATATCTTAAATAGATTGTCACCAAAAATGAGGTATAAGCAAAACTGCTTTCATGAAAAAATGCAGTGACCAGAGAGAAAATTCCCAGGCGACACTTCTGGGTGTAAGTTGCTCAGTGCAAGCCGCTCGATGCTTGCTGACAGGGAGAAGAATGGACTATGAAAACTCCTCCTAGTGAGGCTTTTATATGCTGTTTTAAGGGGCACCCCTTTTATATGAATGACCCCTGGAATTGTTTCTGTAATCATCCTGGTTTTACACAATCACTCTGACACCAGCACTCCCTAAATAATAGATGTATACAGATACCCAAATACAGAGAGAGAGGGAGAGGGAGAAAGCCAGGTAGAGAGAGAGAGAGAGAAAGAGAGAGAGAGAGAGAGAGAGAGAGAGAGAGAGAGAGAGAGAGAGAGAGAATGCATATACTCTCCAGTCAATATCAGTAAATTTATTCCAATTTATTCTTATGTTTAGATACAGGAATTCATTTAACAGGAAGACTTGAATCTTCACCCAAAGTATAGTTGGCAAGATTGGTATATTGGATTTACATAAATTAGTATGTAAACTCTAAAGATATCAGGTGGCAAAACATGATCTATCAAACTCTTGACTACTTACTAGAAGTGTTTGCGATATTTGATTCCCTCAGAGGTTTGCCAGAAGAAAGCTTGGCGATCTCTAACTGAACAAATCTATTACTGGAGACCATTTATAGTGCAACCCCTCTTTAAGTACTATCGGGTTCACTGAGTTGGACACAAGGGCAATCAGTTAATGAGCTTTCTCCTAGGTATCAAATGTTAGTTAATGCAATGACAAATATAATACAATCATTGAATATTTATTGAGGGCTCTTCACAAAACTAACCATCTCAGACACAGGGTACTAAGCAGGAACCCAAACAGAAAAGACACACAATAAAGCAAAGTATTTATTCAAGCTTTAAAACAAGGAAAAGACACACTGAAAGGACTGTTTATCAAAGACCTGAAGGAAATGAACATTGAATCCATGATACTGTGTGCACAAGTGTGCAGAGAAGGCAGTGGACAGACTCACTTGCAGTGAGATGTTAGAGACAGAAGTATGCCTATGTGATACCAAACAGTGGTGGGATTCAAATAATTTTACAGATACTTCACTGCCCTAATGACCATTTAAAATCTGAATATATATATACAAATATATACTGAAACATGGTTTATTATTTCATATAGTTAATATTTAAATAAGGGCAATGAATCAAGTACAAAAACTAGATGGTTATAAGAAAGTTTTAGAAAAGATTAATGAGTGATTATTAGATAATATTTAACAAAACCCAATAAACTGTTACTTTAAATATTTCCATATTTGACATCCTCATTTGAAATATTTTTTGCTTATATTCAAGCATCATTGGCTGTGATAAGATCCTTTACCATCTTATCACTGTAGAAGTAAGATCCCATTTATCTAGAAGGACGTCAATTAGACAGTACTCTTTGTAGCAGAAATATTAGAAACAAGAAACTTCTCTGAGTATATTAGGGTCCTCTTTGAAAAAACTCTTCTCACTTCTGTTGAACTTTCAGCAGTAACTGTTCTGACAATAGCTCTAGCTCTTTGAATGCTTTCAAGAATCATAGAATTCACTCATTGTGTTAGTCTGGATAAACTAGAGAAACAGAATCATAAACATGCATATGGATATAAGGGTACACTTTATAAACAAGAGGAATAGGACATTAAGAAAGCTTCCCAACTCAGTCTGATATTAGCCCATGTGCCTGATACCAGTCTATAATGTCTCCTTCCAACTCACGAAGGTCACAGGCCAGTGGGTGCAGAGTCTTGTGTTTCCAGCAGGGGTAGAGGCATCCTAGTGCTGGCAGGAGTCTCCCCATAGCTTCTTGCTTCCAGGACTTAGAGTCCATCAGCAGCATCAAGTGGTGGTAGAAGTAGCTCAGTGCTGGCAGGGGTCTCCACTTGGCTTCTCAAGCTTCAGAGGTCTGATCCCATCAGGGTAAGGCCATGTGGCTTCTCCTGCAGCTTCTCGGATGCTGCCATCTTGTCTTGTCTGTAGTTAATTTTCTCTGAGACTGACTCCCAACTACTGGGGAGATGACTTGTCATCATCACGAGGGAAATACCACGAGATTTCCCAGAAGTCTCAGGAGAAAGCCAGGTCCATACAGAGACTTCATTGGCTACTGAATGACTACCTCCAGATTAAGAGGCTAGACTCCACCCCTACATCTGAATCATGAAATTGACATAATCACATGACCGCCACACTTATGCTATATCCCGGGGGTTTGTGGCATAATACAGAGCTGAACTGGATGACAGCATGCCATCCTCTGGTGAGTTCTGTTTCTCTGTATGCTGTTTGTTTCCTGAAGTAACAAATGCAAATGATCAAAAAGTAATATTTCATCAAAAGCATAAGAAGCTTCATGAAATAAATAAATATTTAAAATAAATAAATAAATAAATGTTAAAAATAAATAAATGTCATATACAGTTCTATTTTTTATATCTTTCCATAGAACGAACTGTGATATAGGACCTTAGAATACTCTTTTGAATAGATGAATGTGAAAAAAGTATAAGACATGAAAATTTGTGATTCCCACATTGAGTGGCTACCCAGCTGCCCACCTTAGAGACATCCGTTTATACCTTGATCACAAAGACCATTTTCACATCTGGTTTGCCGAACTAAACCAAAATTAAGTATCAAGCCACCCACCTGAATCAAGGTTCATGGATTGACTCCCATCACTGGTGCAAGGGATACCAAGGGCCAGTATGGTTCCTATGGGGAAAAAGGACAGAAACAATATTAACAATTATAATCACATAACAAGACACATCCCATGTGAAAGGCAAGTAATTGTCTGATCATGAGGTCTGACTGAGACTACCTCAATGACAGAAGATAAAATCATCATGGGACCTGAGAGAGTCACATGCCTTGGGTAATGTCAGAGTAAGGCTTAGACACAGAAGGTAGTGCCACAAATCGTTCCATAATATATTTAAATTGTTCATACAGCAGATACTGGAGAAATGCAACATGACACACAAAGCATGCTTCTGCAGGTTTATTCATAGAGCGTGACCGCGACACACTCTGACAGCTTCTTGGTTTGTTCCAGGGTAGGACCTATGAGCAAAGAGGCCTCCTGGTCACCGATTATGTGGTGGCCAGAGGTTGAGAAATTCATATTCAATTATTTAATTTTAAGTACTTGAAAATAATTTTTCCATTATCACCTACATCTGAGCATTGTTAAAATGTTCCCTGCAATTCTCAATGTTATTATTTTGCAAGTAACATTTCCTCCCCAATGCCCCTCCTCTCTGGATATTGCTAAACTGCATCTCTCTGCGGTGGGTTGAAGTTTGTTAAGGCCTCTTCGGAAGTGTGGTTTCTTTGTAGCTCTCTCAGACATTATTTTATTATACTTTTTGCAATGTGCATTTATATTATTTTTCATTTTTCGATAAATGTCAGTCTTTTTTGTCATTATAATTTTAAAAAGTTATTATATTATGACTTTCCCCTATATAGTATATACTCTTTAGCACTTGCAAAATTTAGTTCACTTTTAGTGGATTTGTCTGGATATATACACTCCCAAACTATCCACTAATTAATCAATTAATTAATTAATGTGCTAATTATATACTTTGCATTTATAGTAGACATTACAATTATTATTTTGATTGCAGGTTGATTTTACACACAGTTGTTTTAAATCTATGGTTATTTCATTTTGCAAGTGGTAATACTCTATATCTATATGGTTTCCAAACTTTCCTGATATTCCTATGTTTCTGATATCTATGGATTAAGTAATTGAATGTGTGTGAAAGTTGTATGGCGAAATTGTAGCTTAAGATATTTCTTATTTTTATAAAAAATATATTCTCTTGCTACTAGGATGCAGCAAAATTTGTCACTGATAACATACTTTGAACAATTCAATAGCGGTAGCAAATCTTTTTAAAGTGAACTGCAATCCATGGGATAGCTGGTTATAACTGATACCAAACCCACAATGTTTAGTAAGCAAATGTATCCTGATGGAGTCTGAAATATGTTTTTATTATTGTCATCAGTTTCTCTGTGACTAAAATATTATGTATCTACATCAGTTTCTATTCAGTGTCTAAACATCCCATCCATCAACTGAAATGGGCAATTTTCTTGAGGAAAGAAGTGGTGCCACACAAGGATAATGTCTCTGGGTTTCTATTTTTCTGCGATCTAGCTCCAATAATTCTCTCTGCATTAGAAGCTATCAGATATTCATCTTAACAAGTGTCTACCTTAAAATCAGAAGCATTAAAATGTACTCAGGTGTTTCAGACACACACATCTTTTTTTTCTGAGCAGCTACAGGACTCTGTAGATAAAAGAATTTAAACAAAACTGAAGACAAAATAGATCGATATGTAAACACAGATATGTTTATGCTTTCCTGTTTTTTAATGGAAAATGTAATTTGATTTGATGAGTCACAGCTATCTGGTTTTAAAAATCATTCCTATTTCTTTAGTTTTAGTCCTTCTTAAGTATTCCATTTAATTTTTTTAATCACTGTGATTGAAATCCCAGTGAAATTTAGATTCTTGGAAAAGTGTGAATCCATGTAATGGATGAAATAGTATTATAACTGAGTCATCAGTATGTCTTAGGGCATTACCTTAGTTCTTCTTCCCCCTCCTCCTCTTCCTCTTCCTCCTCTTCTGCTTCCTCTTTCTCCTCCTCTTTCTCTTTTTCCTTTTATGGTAGTCCCTTTTTATTTTCAATTCGTCAGTAATTCCTCCAACCTTTAAGTCATGTTTGTATTGCTATGCATAGTTACTTACTTTGAGTTCAGAGACCATAGTTTAAAGTTATAATATGTCCCTTTAGATCAAAAAATAGTATTATGGGGCTGAGCCCTGGTAGCGTAAGTGGTTGAGTGCGGAATTGCAGCCCGTTGGCTTGGCGGTTCAAATCCAGTGGCAGCTGGGTAGCACCCATGACCACCAGAGGCAGTGATGCTCACAAAAACAATATATATATATATATATATATATATATATATATATATATATAGTATTATGTAATACAAGAAGGAGAAATTACAACTTGTTGTGTGATTGATAGATAGTTTTGTATTGAAGATTCATAATTACCTGTCAAGAGTTCCACCAGGTGATAATTATATTCTCAGTTTATATAAACCTAGATTATCATTTATATATCACCACATAATGTATCTCATGCTCATTTTCAAATTATTGTGATATCAAGACTGCAATAACAGTAGTATATTATGATGTTATGGTCAACTATCTCATAAGGTTGTCTATTTATAAAGAAGCCTAGTATAACCTAAGCTGCATTCACTCATTGATTCAACCACCCAATCTTTCTTTCAGTCACCCAATCATTTATAATTTACCCTGTACCAGGTTCTATCCCAAGCATCTGCTTAACATCAATGAGTGGATTGAAGGACTAAATATTAAAAGATGATTTTGTGATGCTTATAAGCTCTAAAGAAAAAAGAAGCATTGTATAATTAATGTGAAAATGAATGACTTTCACTGAAAGCCAGAGAACCTACAATGGAACAATTGGAATCAACGAAGGACTGGACTTGCAGGCTATGGAAATTTACAATTTGAAATATCATTATGAACCTAGAGTTTGGAGAATAACATGAATAATATGAAGGGATTATCTATGTGAGCGTATGAAAAAAGTTTACTCTAGACAGAGAAAGGTGTCAGAATCAGGGCACCATGGGAGAACCCCACCTTCTTCACAGATTGAGGGAACAAAACAGCAGCTAGCGAGGCTTGTGCAGAATAAGTAATGGAGACACGGTGAGATTTCAACTTTTTAAGGATTGTAAAAAGTCAAATTGTAAAGCTTCTAGCAGGCAGTGGCATACAGTGTGTGGCCTTCTAGTAAAATGGAGAGCTATTATATTTCTGAGTTCAGTTCTAAAATGATCACTGGCTGCTCTAAAGAAGCAGCGATAACAGTTGAAATGCTGTAGTTGAAATTCAGACAAGAAAGGAATATGACTTGGGCAAAAAGTTGAATACACAAATCTGATTCATTATGGGGAAAATTTCAAAGATAAAACCAACAAGATGTTTTGATTCATTGAATCAGGTGTTTAAGAGAAAATAATAGGCCATAAAATGATTAGGATTTTTTAGGAACATAGTTTGTATTTTTATAATTTTAAAAATTTAATTGTTCTTTAATTCTTCTTTTAAAATTACTGATGTTCAGCTATAAATACATTCACTCACCCCCTCCTACTCTCTGAGGAGAGACTGCAAGGGTATTTATTTAAATTGTAAGAAATATCAAATGCTAGATTTATATTCTATATTTTAAAATGCTATCTTATTGTGCTTTATTGAAAGTTTTGTCCAGTGAGCTAAATTATTCTTTTTTTTGGGGGGGGGCATCACTGCCTCTGGTGATCTTGGGCGCTACCCAGCCGCCGCTGGATTTGAACCACCAAGCCCGCGGGCTGCAGTTCCACACTCAACCACTTATGCCACCGGGGCTCAGCCCGAGCTAAATTATTCTTAAATGATATTTACAGTGGAGTCCTTGTTGCATGAGAGTCTAAGCATTGAACTGCCAACCCTGTGGGCTGCAGTCCCTCACACAACGACGAAGCCACTGGGGCTTAGCCCAACTCTTATCACGATCAATACATACATCAATTGTATATAGGCCATATTTATGCATTTGTTGCCATCATCATTCTCGAAATACCCTCCTTATACTTAGGTCCCCGGTATAAGTTCTGCTTATTTCCTCTCCCTCTCCCTCTGCACTCCCCCTCCCTCTCTATGCCTGCTCCTTGATGAGCCCTTAATGATGTACAAATCATCATTACTTTGTCAGATCATACACTGTCCGATGTGTCCCTTCACCCAATTCCCTGTTGTTCCCAATTCCCAGAGAGGAGATTATATATAGATCCTTTTAATTGGTTTTCCCTTTCTCCTCCACCTTCCCTCCACCCTCCTGGTATCACTACTCTTACCACTGGTCCTGAAGGGATCATCTATCATGCTTCTAGGTCCCCTCTAGGTCCAGTGTACATCCCCTGGTCTAACTGGATTTGAAAAGTAGAATTGGGATCATGATAATGCGTGGGAGAAAGGTTTTAAGAACTAGAGGAAGGTTGCATATTTCCTTCTTGGTACATTGCACTTGACTTGCTCATTTCCTGTCTGCAACCCCTCTGTAAGGAGAGTCCAGCACTTCACCTATTGATGGACTTTGGGTCCCCAATCTTTACTCCCCCTAATTTATAATGATATAATATTTTGTTCTTTGATGCCTCATACCTGATCCCTTTGACAACTAAACATCACAGAGGCTGCTGTGTTTCGTCCATGTGGGTTTTGTTGCTTCTGAGCTAGATGGCTGCTTACTTACTTTCAAGCCTTTAAGGGTCCAGATACTACATCTTTTGATAGCTGGGCACCATCACCTTTTTTTTTTTTACCACATTTGCTTATGTACATATTTGTAGTCAGCAATCAACAGTACTGCTATTTATGTACATATACTTACTCACTTAAGGCTTACTGTATGTATATATGTTTCCAGATCTACCTATATTAGAGGCTTTGGTGGTGTTCTTGTTTGGTACCAAAAAGTCGATAGCAACTTTATGTCCAATGGAAGGGAATGCTACACAGAAGGACTTGCACCCCTCACAGTTGTTCTTATGCTGGGTCCATTGTTGTCGATCCACTTTGATGAAGATATTCCTATTTTTTGCTGCCTCTCTACTTTAATAGGCATGATGTCTTTCTCTAAGGACTAGCCTCTCTTGACATCATGTCCAAAATTTGTAAGAGACAGTCTTGACATCTGTGCCTATAAGGGACTATCTGGACTTCAGGCTTCTTAAACAAATGTGTATGTGTTTAAGCAGTCCACACTAACTTTTATATTCTTTTTCAGCACCACAATTCAAGCATATCAATTATTTTAGGTCATTCAATGTCCAACTTTCACAGGCACATGAGGCAATGGGAAATACCATGACGGGGTCAGAGACACCTGAGTCTTCACAGTAATGTGCTTGCTTTACAATATTCATGAGCTCTTGTGTGGCAGATTTTCCTTGTGCCATACATTTTACAACTGTTACAAAATTAGACATATAAAAGTATTTAACAAAATTACTGGTATACTTAGTAGTGTACTTACTGAGGTCAAGTTATGCTGGTTTCATCCATATTTGGGGTTGCCTTCCTGATCACACACACACAAATGACATGCTTGTGCACTGTTTAGAAAATGATCCCCCTCCCTTTTCTTTACATCCTTTTTTTTCATCAATGAACTTTGATTTCTCTGGACAGTTCTAATTTTTTTTTTACTTTATAATAAGGGGACCAAACCATATCTGCCTTTCTGTGATTGACTTATTTCACACGACATAATGTCTTCCAGTTTCATCCACAGTATAAGATGCTTCTCAGACTTCTCATTATCCTTTATAGGTGCATAGTAGGCCATATTCTTTTCTTAAATGTCAATTTATCTGCAGACAGGAACTTCTGTCAGTCCACATAAAACAGTGGATTCAATAAAACTAGGTAATTCTCATTGTTTTATTTCTCCACTGTGTATTTTATGACACTATCTATAAAACTCTGAATATAAAAATAAATTGAATTGACTTTGATATTGCCCTTATCACAAAGGATAATTTTGGCTGAGAAGATAATCAGCAGGTAATTATATTTGTATTTCCCTTTTCCTAATGGCATGCATAGTTTTTAGGTGGAAAATATGAAAATACAAAATGGCCTGATGGTTGAGATCTCTACTATTGCCTTCACTTTTACTACCTTTAAATAAAAGCATATTATTTGTCATTATTAGAAGAAATTGTTCATTTTTAAAAATAAACTTTTACTTATAAATAGTTCCCTAATAACTATTGTATATAACCAAAATGACTTTAGATTTATAATCTGAAAACACTCAAAGGACAAATATTAAAAAATGCTTCATATTTGAGCAGCCAATTTCTTTACTTTGGACAATATAAATCCATGCCTCCTAATAAAAGTTTAAATAGGTCATGCTATAACTCAAATACTAATAACAAACAAAATTTTAAAACCTCAGTAAGTCTGATAATTGTTGATACAAATTAAGTAAAAACCAAAACTTAAGGAACACACACAGATAATGATATTGAAAAACAAACAAACTCACTGACATTGACATAATTCTGACTTATACTTACACTGATATAAACACATTTTTAAAGGGGACAAAGATGAATTCTAATTCATTCTTATCCTGGGACAAAATTTCATTCAAATATGATTGACATCACTGAGAATCAAAATAGTTTTGGATCGCAGCTCAGATTTATTTTGCAAGTGACATTACATTCCCAGAAGCACTTATCCCGCATGAACAAACATGCATTGCTACTGGGTGTAAACCGCCCAGGTTTAAACAGTGTGGGTCCATGGATGTACAGGCTATTTTAAAACTAGTTGTGAGACTAATTTCCTCTGAATGAGCAGTGGGTCTCTGCAATAAATTTCCTATCACAGTAAAAATGGATGTCTCACAATTTCCCACATTTTTCATCGTATTTACTGCAACTCCATCAACTTTACATAGCCCCACGGGACTTCTCTTTATTATCACGAGTGTTGCTAAGCGTGATCCTCAGAAGCAAAGGGAAGGCCATGACGTGAAAAAGTTGAAGTGCTTGATTAGTACCATGGACAGAGGCTCGGCGTTGTACTTGCCCGCTATTTCAATATAATGAATTCATTATAATTCATTCAATATAATTCATTATAATGATTCAATATAAATGAGTCCAGGTTGTAGACCATTATTAAAAAATAAAAAGAAACTTGTGATTCCATCACCTCATCTGTGTTCTCACTCACCCATGGCCGTCAAGTCAATTCTGACTCATAAGCATTCTATTGTCCAGGACAGAGTTGCTCCCATGGGTGTTGGAGACTGTAACATTGGATGGGAGAAGAAAGTCTCATTTTTCCCCTTCAGAGAAACTGCTGCTTTTGAATCCCCCAGCTTGTGGTGAGCAGCCTAATACACAACCCGCTGTGTCACCAACATTGCTCCATAGCATGTGTGAAAGACTTTGACCTTTTGAGATGTAGTTGGCTGTCTAGTTTGTAAAAGGTAACTTCTATGTGGGTGCAATACATAATGCACACAGCACAAAATATGTGATGAATTGATAAGTTATGGGCAAAGTGTCTAGTCAACCACGGGTCATTAGTAGCCGTAGTTTTGGCTGGTGCTGTATGTCGATTTCCTCATGGTGGGGGATTCGTTCCACTAAACCCTGGGGTCAACTGTCCAATCAGTCTTTCTGTTTGCCCAGAGTTTCTTAGTGGTACTATAAACAGTTAACACACTTGCTACCATCTGAAAAGTTAATGATTGGAATTCAAGCAGAGGAATGAGGACCTAATTAGAGCTTATAGATTATGATTCCACTTGAATGCACATGGGATCATCATGAGTTACAACCAACTCAGTGACTATATAGTGTTTCCACTAAATCACAGGAAGCACATTTGTGATAGCACAGTTGTTTCAGGGATGGCATTTTTTGGAGACCATTTACATAGAGAAATTGTGGCAGATCACCTAGACTAAACCTTATAAAAACAGAGCACGAGGAATATGCAGTTTATTAAATAATCATTGAAATTCTTTTAGAAGAAAGCATAGGAATGTTTGTAGGGGAAAACAATGAATAACATATGATAAGAACTGAGTTATTTGGTAAATATTGGTCTTACTTATTTCAGAAACATAACAAATGTTTGTTTTTACCTTTACCCTGATAGAAAGCTTAGCTGAATTTACCTTTGCCTTGATAGAAAGCTTAGCTGAATCAAATAATATATCCCAACATAAACACTTTTATTAATGTAATGTTTAAATTATGCCTCCAAAATTTAAATTTCTTTCCACAGTCCTTATGGCCCAGTGGAACCAGCAGTGGTCAATGACTTCAACCCTCCAGGAAAAAGGAGGAAGCAGTCTATTGCCATAATGATGTACAACTTCAGACACCCTGCAGAGTGCATAGATCCACCCTAGAAGGTCACTCTGAGTGGTACTTGACACAATGACTAGGACTTTTGGTGGATTTTGAAATTTGAATTTTACTGCCTGTGGCAGTCACCTAATCTGATATCAGTTTGAGGACTAAAAATACAGGGGTGGAGTCTAGCCTGTCAATCTGGAGATAGCCAGAAGACCTCTGTGTGGGAGCAGGCTTTTCCTGAGAATTCTGGTAATGTGGTAATTCCTTCTTAGAGATGGAGACACTACCTCTCTTGGTTCCCTCCTTGGGGGACATTGCAGCTGACAAGACACATGGCAGCATTCAGATAGACCCTGAATCCTGGAAGCTGGAGGAGCCATAAGAAGCCTCTGACAGTGCTGAGATGCTTCTACTGCCACTGAATACACAAGACTCTGCACCTACTGGCTTGGGATTGTCCTCATGCCATTGCATGTGGTCTGTGTGTCTGAAGAGACCGTATGGATTGCTTTCAGACATATGGGCTTACATTGGATTTATCACCTGGAACTGGACTGGACTGGGCTGTCTTCTTGATGTACAGTTGCTCTTGTGTATAAAGCTCTTTCTTATACACATGAGTTTCTATGGTTTCATTTCTCTACTCAACCTTGAAAACACATTGCCAAATGCTTCAGGATATGACTCCTTATGTAACTGACTCTACAGGTCTTTTCCCATTCTCGCAAAGCTGCAAAATATTTTAGTAGAAAAATTAGACAGCAAAATTACTTTTTTTAAAGAAAATTTTTATTTATTTATTTATTTATTTATTTATTTATTTATTTATTTATATTTTTCCCAATGATTTTATTGGGGGCTCTAATAGCTTTTATAACACTCAATACATCATTTGTATCAAGCATATTTGTACACATGTTGCCATCTTCATTTCCAAGTATTTTCTACTTGAGCCCTTGGTATAAGCTCCACTGTCCCCCTCCTTTTTTTTTGGGGGGGGGAGGGTGCATCACTGCCCTCGGTAGTAATGGGAGCTACCCAGCACTCCTCCTCAGAGCCGCCGCTGGATTTGAACCGCCAAGCCCACGGGCTGCAGTTCCATACTCAACCACTTATGCCACCAGGGCTCAGCTCCCCTCTCCTTTTTTTAATAAATCATTTTGTTGGGACTCATAGAACTCCTATCACAATCCATACATATATCAATTGATTTGAGTTTTTCAGTTTCCCATGATTTTCCTAATATACACTTGTAGGTAGCAGGTTACATGTGTGGTCCAGAACATCAAACACAAAGTGTTGAATACAATTTTGCAATCAAATATAATGATAAATATATTAATTACTAATAACATTTCACTTATTGCTCTAGACATTTAAATACATTATTGCTGCTGTAAGTTGTCAACAAGTAAGCTATGATGGAGTTTCTACTTACAATAGACTAAATATTTCTAAATATTTTACTGCTTTAATCATCTTTGTGATCATTGTTTTTCAATTTTAACAGTTTGATTTCCATGTAATTGGCTTACCATATAGTTTAATAGTCTAATTTTTTAATTATTTGATTGTCAACACAATAAATACTGGAGCACTTTTTCATATATGCATTATTTACTCCCAATTTCCTCCAACCTCCTCGACTGTAACCCAAGAAAATATCAATACACCTAAAGCCTCTATCTTGCATTAAAGGTAGGGAGAAACATTCAAATACAGAAAGCTAAAACAAACAACAATAATAGCAAAATAAAACATTAAAAAATGCCAGTTAAAAAGAAAGCAGAACACAATTGTGTTAGTCTGGGTAAATTAGAGAAAAAATTTGTAGACACAAATATGTATGGGTCAGAGCTTTACATACAAGAGCAGTTGAATATTGAGAAAAAATCCCAGTCCAGTCCAGATGAAGTCCATAAGTCCATTATTAGACCATATGCCTGATAATGATCCATAAAATCCACTTCAGACTCACAAAACACATGCAATGACACCAAATGCCAGGAAGATCACTAGCCGGTGGGAGCAATGTCTTGTGGATCCATTAACGGTAGAAGCAGCTCAGCACTGACAAGGGTCTCTATGTGGCTTCTCCATTTCCCATGGCACATGGTCTATCAGTTTAGTGCCCTGTGTCTTGTCAGTAGAGTTTCTCTAAGGGAGTAAGTCTTGAGTCTTGTCAGTAGAGAGTGTCCAAATGGGTGAGCAGTGAGAGAGTCTCTCCCACCTCGGAGAAGCAAATAAAGTACTTCTCAGGTACCTTCCATGAGCAGGCCAGGCCCATACAGAGGCCTCTTTGGCTATACAGATTGACAGTCTAGACTCCACCCCTTCACTTTTAACCCTCTCATGTCCCAAATTGACATGAGATTATATAATTAGCTCAGTCCAGTCCTTGTGAATTTGACCCTTTTCCATGACTCTTTAGCCATATATAATTTCCAAACAACAATAAAATCACATCTGTACCTAACAAGATATAACTAAATTGTATACGATTAAGAGTGTGACACCCTCATTTGAATATAATATTCTATGTGACAAAACAAAAATATCCTATGCCTAAAAAATGAAGTTAAGTAACACCTATAGTTAATACTATATTCTTATGAATATATTCCCCCACCAATGAAAGTTTTTAAACCAATCGCTTAAATAATAAAAACTAGGATAAATTTAAATTTGGAAATGGCCCCAATCAATTGGGAAACATAAATCAATTGAGTGAAGGTGTATTGCAATTCTACTGATAATATTCTTAATTTAGCAAATGCTATAGGATTCCATATATATATATATATATGCATCATTGCCCTCTGGAGGTGGGAGTAGACAAATATATTTTTTAAAAACAGCATACATATATAGGGAAACTTTTTATACAAAATTACTTTGATTATTGTCTTTTATAGATAAAAAATTCTGTTGGACATAAACTATATAAACAATGATGGCTAGAGATAGGACAGAACTTTCAATAGCATTCATTTGCAAAAGCAGAACCATGTCCATCACATTAAAATATATAATTGAAATGCAAAGAAAGCATTAAAAGAGCAAGTATATGGTAGTTCTGAGCTTTGAGCCTTGGGTATCCTCAAAGTATGAGACCTGAAACAATATCCAGTGACCTCTAAATCCATTACAGGCTTCTTATCACATTAGGGCATTTCAGCATTTACTCCTAGGGAGCATTTCAATTCCCATACTCTCCTACAGAGACGTTTAAGTTAAAGGTCAGTCTGATTTTTTTCCAGAAATAATCAGGAGTGGTCTATGAAGAAAGCATCAGGGGTGGTCTACAAAGGAAGCTGTGCTTCTTGAAAGAACAGTGTCTAAAATCTTGGCTGTCTATATCAATTCTTCATCTGGGAGCATTTGGGCTATTTCTAGATTCTGACTATTGTGAATTGTGCTGTGATAAGTGTGGGAATGCATGTGTTTGGTTTATTGTGTCTTTTACTACTCTAAAGTATATATCCAGCAGAAGTATTGCTAGGTTGTGTGAGATTTCTATTCCTGGTAATTTTAGGTAATGTCATATCACTTCCTACAAAGATTATATATGTTTACAATCTCACCAAAATATATAAAGTTCAAATAACTCCGTTTGCCCCAGCTTATGTTTTTTATCTTGCTTCTTCTTTTTTTTTTTACCAAAAGGGCTATCATTGTTGGCAGAAGATAATATCTCATCGTTGTTTTGATTTGTATCTTTCAGATGGTTCATGATTGTCAGCCCTTTCTCATGTGCTTGTTAAGATATTAGAATGGCATTCCAATGAACTCTATCAATGTATTTTTCCAATTTTTCATGGCATTGTGTTTTTATATTGAAGTGTTGTAGAATTCTATAGATTTCAGCAATTTGTCCCTTGTCAGTTGGGTCCCTGTTAAAGACTTTTTCCTAGTCTCTTTTGATGAAGGTTTATGCTGTGCATAACTATCTTATTTTCAGTAGGCCATAGGCATCTATTTTGTCTTCTATTGTGCATTCATTCTTTATTGCATTTGGTAGAATATATATACTCTGTAATCTCCAAGTTTTCCTCATTGATGATCTTTACAGATCTAAGATTTACACTTAGTGTTTATTGTTGTGAGTGGGGTGAGGTACAGGTCCTGTTTCATTCTTATGTAAATGTACATTTGCCTTTTCCAGCACCCTTCATGGAAGAGGCTGTCTTTTTCCCATTTAATGATCTTTGGCCCTCTGTTGAAAATGGAAATCAGTTGAAGATATGTGAGTACACTTAATTGTTTCTTTTTAAAAAGTTCTGCTCCATTGTTTATTTCTGTTTGTATCAGTAGCAGACAGTTTGATGTTTTGGGGTTTTTTTTTTTTGAAGTTTTATTGGCACTTCCTTCACATATGATATAATTCAATAATTGAATCATATCAGGAAGAATTGTACAATCATCACAATCAATTTTGGAATATTTCTTCTTCCTTGTACTCATTGTCATTCAAGTATTTTTTAATGTGACAAAAATATACACAACAAAACATTCTCAAATTCAACCCTTCTATGTGTCTAATTCAGTGTATTAAATTTACTCTTCATCCTGGACAGCCATTATTGATATCCTTATCCAAATTATTCTGCCACCATTACCATAAACTCAGTGCACCTTAAGCAAAATCTTTTCCTCCTTCACCCATGGTAAGCATTAGTAAAGTTGTTTTTTTCCTTCTTTTTAAAAAGCTGTTCTTGATATAATATTCATATTTCACTTTGACAGTTAAGTTGCTTTGTAAAAGGGTTATATATACATAAGTTCTAATGTTCACTCAGTATTGTTTTGATACTGAGTCTATGTAATAGGTTTATTTTATTGATATTTTTAAGTTATCTTTTTCCCAACAGTTTAATTGGCATGTATTTCACAGGTCATACAATAAAATAGTTCACTCACCTCAAGAAATGTTGTAAAATGATTATGACATTGTTTTACAACATTTTCTTCTATCTTGGTATCACCATAATTTGCACTCCAAACTCCCTTCCCATAACCCGCAGGGGCCATCAATATAGATGTTTATACATATTTACCTATCCTGGATTTAATGTACAGAAAGAACCTTAGCAAATAAAGAAATTTCCCAAAAGCTAAAAAAATTACAAAATAAAATATTATAAAACCTCAGTAAAAATTAAAGAAGAAAATGTATGATCTGTTTTGAGGTCACATAGTGTGAGGCATATATTTTGAGTGCCTTTCAGTCTAGCAGACTCAGCATTGAGCATTGCATTGTATTATGGTGTAATTCATGATAATGTTATTGACCAAATTTTAGTGGTAGTTTTCCAGGTTTCTCTTCCTGCCTTCTTTCATCAGAGCACTGCTACATGCTGGGCATGCTGGGTGACCCTTTCAAGACTCGTTACACTTTTGAAGAAGCTGAGCCTAGAATCATAGCACAACAGAAATTACCACAATGTGATAAGGTGCAGATGGATTATGCTTACACATATGAACTCTCTTAATTCTATGGTATGATTAACATTGTCATCTTTATTTTATAGATTCTACACCTGGAACAAATTGCTTAATGTTATGGAGTTAGCTAGTAAGTGGCAGAGTCAATGAAAAGGGGTGATTTATTTTATTGCCTCAAATATGCTTTCAACTTCATCATATGGCTTCAATAATTTTAGTAGCAAGATATTACTTGTTAAGGTTAACCATTATGTTACATTTAATAAGGTCTATTACTTTTTTATTCCATATAATTTTGTATTAATATGATATGAAACATTATAGAAAGGAGTTTTCTACTCTAGGAAATACCTATTTAATCATTAATTTGAATCATAAATCAATCATTAACCTTTGCAAGTTTCCATGCATTTCTCGTTTTGGTCTATCAAAGTAAATTAACGACAAGTAGTTACTAATGATAAAGAACATTATCAAAGAAGAATTTTTATCGAAGACTATTGAATATATCATGAACAACCAAATCTTTGTTGGAGCAAGCTCAACTACAATGCTTCTCTGAAGCAAATGCAAAGATGGCTCCATTTCTTCATTTACTTTAGATATATTCCAAGAGGGACTAATTTCTGAAGAAAACATCATGCTTGGTACTGAGTTGGTAAAAATAGGAAAACATCAGTGAAATGGATTGGCACAGTGGCTATGACAACGTACTCCAAAACAGTCATTCTAGACCCCTTGGCTAGATCATGCAATAGACTCAGATTCTGTGCAACTCTTTAAAACTTCACACCAGACAACACATTATAGTCTTTATTCCCTGTAAGTAGGGACCATTGGTGACAGGACTAAAGTCAGCTTGTCTCTCCATTGTTGCATTTCCCTCACTTGCACTCAGTAAGTGAACCTAGATGATCTCCTATGTAGTATTCCAGGCTGCCTGAAAGCTGTCTTTCCTAGTCAGACTTGGGGGTAAGGGATGGTATTGGAGGTTATCTGATGACTTCAGACTTCTCCAGTCTAAGTGCATCACAGGAAAAAAGCTTATTCAAATTTCAAAATGCTTGGGGCTGAGCCCTGGTGGCGTAGTGGTTGAGTACGAGACTGCGGACCACTGGGTTGACAGTTCAAATCCAGCAGCAGTTTTCTAGGAGCAAGGCTGGGCCTCCCACTCCCACCAGGGGGCAGTCATGCCCTCCCCCCAAAAGAATTGTGCAATCAAAATGCTTGCATTATCTGTCTTTTTCCCCTTTCATTTAGCAGGTTTAGAGGGGCCCAGGGCATGTCTTTCCAAATGGAAATATGTTGATGACTTGGGACTCACTAGGCTGAGATAGGACTTATATGTAAAACTATGCCATTTTTTCTGCAATGACTTAAAACAGAAGTCTATTTCTATTACCGCCCCCCTTCTAGCAAATACAGTTGTAAAGGCCAAAAGCAGTAGACTTACAAGTCCTCACTAATCATCAATTCCAATATTCATTTATATCTCTCATATGGCAATAGTAGTAGATATGAGAAATCTAAATAATCCTGGTACAGCCGGATTCTATGTTCTCTTAGTCGTTCCCATGAATATGCTGGTAGGTCTAGCAGTATATGGGTCATTTATCTAAGCAGCAGTGCTTAGGGAGTCCAAAAGCCATATTTCTTCCCTGAACAGCAAATTAATATACCTCCCATGACTTTCACCCATTTAAGGCAAACAGTAGCAACCAAAGAAAGCTTATAGTCATCAATGACCTCACTTCCCATAGCCCTTCCTGAAACTTACTAGGTAAAACGTGGTCTTTTATTGGCCCTTTTGACTACTCGAAAGAAAAGGAAAGTCTATCTCCTTTTGATTGTCATTAATCAGAGGTAAACAAGATTTCAACCTCTTTTTCCTTGATTTATTTATTGAAAAACCTAAGCCTGATATCGAATGATGTTGGGCTTTATTATCTAGTAAAACAAAGTTAGTGACAATCCATATTTATTTAATATATAACTATATTTACAGCAGTAATTTTATATCTAGATGGAATCCCAGCCCAGTCCAACTGAAGTCAATCGATTGGATGGTAGCTGGAGCTTTCTTCAGAGGAACAGAGTTGCAGACTGATGCCCCAGTAAGTTGAAGCAAGATACAGGGAGAGTGTAGCTCTTGATTTCAAACTGCTGAATGTGACATTAGCAGCCCAACGTGTTACCCACTGTGCTCCAGGATTCCTCCACACAAGTACCATCAAAGTGCCATAAAATCTACCTACCACTGTCATGGTTATGAGGACACTGCGTGACTAGACATTACTTCCTTTGGTAATACATGTGGTCACTATGGGATAGAACTTCATATACATTACCTAGCCACTCCAACAACTCAGTCTCTCTGTGATCCAGTGGTTTCTGAATCTACATGACCCTAAAGGACAAAATAGAACTGTCCAGACCAAAGGGGAAGTGTTTATCCAGGGGAAATGGACAGGAGATACAGGGAGAGAGTGGAATAAGCTATGGTATAGAAAGGGAATTGCAATAGAAGCAAAATGTGTATCCACTGTTTAATGTAACACTAGGATCCGATTTGTAAAACCTTCACCTCATTTCCATTAAAATAAACATTAAAGAAATAGAATTGCCCTTTCTTGGTCTGTAAATCTGGATGGGAATAGATTTCTCCTGGGGCTCTGCTCATGGTCAAACTGCTGATTCTGAAGTCCGTAGGCCTGTGAGTCACTCACTGGCCCACCTGGACTCCTCACTGAACAACAATAGCTTCTTACTTTGTAAAGGGAATGTCCCTGAGTTTTCTCTGAGCAGCTTTCAATTTGTACATACTTGTTTTTTTATTGAAATCTATTGCCCAAAGGAATGATTGTTCTAAAAATGTTATTTCTCTTTTTACACCTTGTTATTTAAGCTACATTAATCACTTTTCTCTGTTTTCTCTTTACATTTGGGACCCAGTTGATAGGTTGCTTTTGTCCTATTTCAAAAACAATAAGAAAATAATTGAATCTTATTTTCTTTCCGCAGTAATTGATTAACACTCATATTCCTGAAAACTCTGACTGTCTTTTCATTCTGCCCTGCAAATATTTGATCCAGCTAGTGCTGCTTTTTATCTTAGTTTTCTTGTCTTGGATAACGATATTTCAATACCCATATTTCAATGCCAAATTGAAATAACCTATAAAAGTTACTATTGAAAAAGAAATCAATGATGTTCAAAAACAAGTTGCATATCACCATGGATATAAATCAAAAGTGAATCATGTTGTTTTGTTTTTGCCTGGAGCAGCATGCCTGCTGAGCTTTGTAGCAGGAATGTGGAGACACAACTGAGCTTTTCAATCTTTTAGATAGAAGCCTTCCTGTAGCTCCCTTGGCTTAACCTAGAGACAGAGAGTGAAACCTGGATCTTGATCAAGTTCCAGGCTAAATCTTGTGATCAGCGGGTGCATCCTCCGAGCTGCTTCCTGAGATGTTGAAGAAGCAAACTCTAATGCATCTAATGCGTTGGCCGGGTCACCTACAAATGTATGAACTTGGTGTTACTGTGTCCTTGTCATGACCTAATGGGACAGAGTTCCTTATGGGGACTCTTCAATAGACTGTGATCTTTTCAGGAGCAGTGAGTCAGACCTTGCCTCCCAGGAGGAAGTCCGGTGCCTATCCTGGCCTCCTCATTTAGGACCTCCGGTTCAGAGGCGTTTCTGACTCAGAGTGACCCCTTGGGATTCTCGGAGACCATACTTCTTCAGGGAAGAAGACAGCTCAGTCTTTCTTCTGCCGAGCTACTGGTGGTTACCAACTCCAGCTCATGCATATTGTAGCCAAACACACGACCATTATACCACCAGGGCTTCTTTGTTTCTGCAAAATTTCAGGGACAAAAGTCACAAAATAGCAGATTAAGATGCAGGAAAGATTTGAGGATTCAGGTAGAGTAAATAAAGTACGAAGACTTTAGTAAGGAAAATATACATGCACACACACCTGTTATTTAATTTTAATGTTACATAATGCATTTTATTTTGTTTTACTTTTAGCATAGCATTATATAAATTAAAACCTATAATGAAAATCTGAAATGCTAAATTAAGAAGTACTTTAGAACATTACTAATGAATTTTAGATAATTAATTTATAGGATTTATTTTTCAGGCAAAATCTAAATATTATTTGAATTTATCAATTTTTATCTATTCTGTGTTTAATAGTGACAAAACAATGTTTTACGTTATTTTTTTTATGTACGGAATTTTTATATGCTTGGTTTGAAAAAGTATTGCTGCTATATATAAATAGAAATTTATTAATATGGAATAGTTTGGAACTCATTCAAAATGTATTGAAAAATAATTTTAAGGCAAATGTTAAAAATGCATAAATGTCATGCACACTACATAAAAATGCATATACTTTTCTTTATTTGATTTGTATTCATCCTCACTGAACAAAGACTTGTAGATGCTTCTATAAAAGAATTTTTCAGCAATGAAAAAAATTGCATAGTTAAATATTAGTTTAGAAGTACACAAATGATTCTAACATTTTTTCAGTTACTTTGAATTCATGTGGGTAGCATCACTTTTGCTGCAAATATTTTTCTGAAGTGACAAACATTTCTATTCCCCTTTATTGTATATTGTAAATGTTTCTGCACATTATAATTTGTATAGTTTTTTCTTGCTATTTGATTTTGACTATGAAATATACCAGTTTTTTTCCCCAATCCACGTCTCTCAGCTGTTTCATGCCACAGTGCCTTTGAATTAGTTCATATTCATAGCGACCTTTTGTCCAACAGAACAAGAAATTGCCAGTCCATACACCATCGATACAATTGTTCATACATTTGAGTCCACCAGTCCAGCCACTGTGTCAATCCATCTCCTCAAAAGACAGCTCATTTTTTAATGTCCCTCCACTTTACCAAACATGATATCTGATCTGCAGGAACTGGTCATTCCTGACAACACATCCAAAGTACATGAGATGCCATCCTTACCTCTTAGAAGTATTCTGGATGTACTTCTGTCAAGATAGATGTTTGCTGTTTTGGAAGCTTGTGGTGCTTTCAATATTATCTGGCAGATCCATACTTCAAATGCATTGATTTTTCTTTGGCCTCCATCTTTTAATGTTCAACTTCCATATACATATGAGATAATTGAAAGTATCATAATTTGGATCAGATGTATTTTCATCCTCAAAGTAATATTCTTGTTTTGCAAAACTTTTAAGGGGTATTTTGCAAAAGTTTTACCCAATAGAATTCACCTTTTGTTCTTTTGACTGCTTCTTCTGTGAACATTGATTCTGGAACAAGGTCACATGAAACCCTTGGCAGTTTCAAGTTTTTCTCCATTTATCATGCTATGATCTATTGGTTCCATTGTGAGGACATTTTGTTCCTTATGCTGAGTTATGAATCATATAGAAGCTGCAATCACTGATTTTGATCAGCAAGTGTTTGAGGTCCTCCTCAACTTTAGCTAGCAAGATAGTGTCATTTGTATATCAAAGATTGCAAATTAAATTTTCTCCAATTGTGATGCCGTATTCTTCTTCACATAGCAAAGGTTCTCTGGTTATTTGCTCAGTATGAAGATGGAATAATATACTGAGAGGGTACAACCCTAATACACACCTTTCCTTATTTTAAGTCATACAGTATGTCCATATTCATTTTTCTCAACTGCCCTTGGATCTATGTACAAATTCCGCATGAGTATAGTCAAATAATATGGATCCCCATTCTTCTCAAAACTATCCATACTTCATTATGATCCACAGAGTTGAATGTCATTGCATAGACAATAACAATATCTTAATTTATCCATAGTATCGTAAACTCATAGGCTTTTTTAAAGGTTTAAAGGGTTACATGAAATTATTTGCTCTTTAAAAATATTGGGGAAACACAAAAACATTTATTTGATACTGAAGAAACTGTATCTTGACATAGTCCCTTGTTTAAGTATTTGCTGATGTTGTCAGCTTTCCGGGAGTTGGTTCTGATTCCTCTATGCAATAGCAAGAAATACTGAGTTCTTTTTCATCTAGTTTAGTTCCTTAGATTATTTTCTTCACATACATATGACATAATTGTGATCAAAGGATGTAACCCTAATACAAACCTTTCCTGATTCTATATGGAATGGTATCCCCTAGAGTTGTTTGAATACCCACATCTTTGCTTTATGAACACATTACATATGAACATAATTAAAATATTTTAGAGTTCTTGCTCATCATAGCACTATCAATAGTTTGTTAATTTTAATATGTTTTCATGGTGAATAGAACACAGGTAAACATATTTCTGGCCTTATCTGTTCAAATCAACCAGATCCCTGCCATAGTATCCACTATTCTATGCCCTCTTTGAATTCATTTTGGTTTTCTGGAAACTCCTGTTGATTTAATACTATAACCAATCTGCATTATCTATCAGTTGATTTTACTTACATCTGACACTAACAAAATGATTGGATGATTCCTGCATCCTGTTTGGTTATATATTTTTTGGACTGGGAGTAAATATAGACTTCTTCCAGTCTTCTGCTCAGAAAGTTGCTTTCCAAATTTCTTTGCATAGAAAAGTGAATGCTTCCAGGGATGGATCAGTTTGTGAAACATTTCAGCAGGATTTCTGTCATTCTTGACAAGTGATGTTGTCAATTTTCTTCGGTGTAGTACTTCTTACTGCAAAAGCATCCATTCTTGATGGCCTTATATTTTTTGAAATGACTGATTCTTATTCAATTATTTTAAGTAAACTGTTTCCTTATATCTTTTCCATTTTATTCTGATGTTTTTTCCATCTTACAATACTTTGTCCACAGATGCTTTAAATACTACAACTATGGGACAGATAATTTTTTTTTTTTAGTTTTTCAACTTGAGAAATGCCAAGCATGCTCTGACCTCTTGGATTTCTAATTCTAGGTCTTTACACACTTCTTTATAAATTTCCTTTTGTCTTCTCCAGTTTCCTTTTGGAATTTTCTGTTCAGCTCTTTCATTTCAACATTCCTTCTTTTCATTTAAGCAACTCTGTACAAGAAAAAGTTTCAGAGGTTCTTCTGGCATTCACTTTGGTATTTTTTCTCTTTCCTGTATTTTCAATGACCTTCTTTTTTCATATATGGTTTTATGATGACATCCATTAGCTTATCTGATCTCCTGTCATTAGTATTCAATCATCATGTCAATTTTTGAGATGGCCTTAATTTGGCTGAGATATACTCAAGGTAATATTGTCATTCCAAGATGTTTTACTATTCCTCAACTTCATATGAACAATTGATCATTCATCCCACAGTGTGACTTTAGATATTTTTCCTCTTCTTTATCTCTTTCAAAAAATGGAGTCAATTAAGCTCCAGTTCATTACATTTAGAAGCCACCATATGCATAATTATCATTTATGTTTTTGAACAACAATGACGTCCTTTGTATTGCAAAGTTTTAGCATGTACCCTCCAGCTTTGTTGCTACTATCCAAGCTATAATTTGCAACTATTATTTCTTCCTCTTTATTTACAACTTTCATTTTCCAATCATTGGTAAATATCAGTGCATTTTGAGTGCATAGCTGAACAATTTCAGACTGAAAAGATTTCAGACTTTTACAATTCTTCAGTGATTTTCACTATTAGATTTAATCGTTAGGATGTAAATTTACATGATACTTGCATTAATTTGGAGAGAGATGAGCCTATCCATTTCTGTATAGATTTAATACTAAAATACTGAGCTTAATACTACAATACTGATTTAACACAATACTGAAAATCAACAGTGTTCATTTTGTCCTGGAGGGGCTCTATGAATCAAAATAGACTCAATTTCTGTGAACCAGAAAATTTTTTGGTTGCTTTAACTTCACATTTGAGGTTAAATATTACATCACAAATTTCACTTCAGTGATGTTTTTAAATACTTGAAGGTTTGTTTCCAGATATTAGTAAAATAAAAAAGGCAAATTGTTAGAAACAGCAAAATAAAACAGAAAACCAATCTGTGGGATTCATTTTGGCTTCAAAATTTTGAAAGGTTGTTCAATGCTAGTTATCATTGAGCTATTGAAACATAAATATTAATTAAGATTTGTTATGTATAAAAAACTTTTGTGGTTTTATTATTGTTGCTTGTTTGGGGCCAAAGGTTGCTATGAGAAACAATTAATACTTTTATTAGCTAAGAGTGTTGTGATAATAGCGAGAAAATGAGAATCTCAGAAAATATTGCTATACTCTGCAATTTCTATTATAAATAGATGCATCAACAATTCATTTTTTATTTACCATAAAAAAGCAAGTACTGCCTTAATATTACAACTTATGAGTATCTATGTTGAAATCCTATGGCTATTCTTCTAAAACAAATGTATTATCATATGTGCATACACATCACATAACAGAAAGTTCTAATAAAATTTGTATACAATGATAGCTTAAGTATACTATGGACACACATTTTCAAAATTTTCTTGCTAACTGCAAACCCATTACTTTAAGGCTCAGACATGAGCAAACTTTAAGTTAAAATAAAGTGTGATTAAAGATAACTATGGTAGCTTTGTGGTAGAAATTTTACCTTCCATACAAAAAGTCTAGCTTGAGTCTCAGTTTATTATTAGTGAAGACCTGAGTGCTGTGTCAATACTGGACAATTGTCATTGGTGCTTCTAAGATGCACTATAAAGAAAGGCCTCACAATCCTCTTTCTAAACTCAGACAATTGAAAGGCTGTAGACTAACATAAGGATGCTAGAGGATCAGGATCACTGAGTAAAACCCAACTGAACACCAGCTAACAAGAACACAATACTGAGTGCTTCATCCAGTATTACCTTCCATCAATCATGAACTCTTTTAAACCCCTACAGCATATCCAAGTTCACATACACTGTTCTGGTATGGTGAAACATGTTCTGAAATGATTCTCCCTCAACTTTATATGAGTACAGCCCTTCTGAGAAAACATGAAATAACGATACAGAATACCTATGTCTCAGAATAACACATATGCATATATTCACATATATAAAAAAATCAATACAAATGCTTTCAATTTTGAAAATATATCACCTTTTTCACCCTCCTCCCTCCCTTCTATTGTTTTTTAAAGGTCTCTACGTGCTGCATGTATATGTGACAGGGAAGAGTCAGCCTTATTTCATTGGTAGACAGCAGGTTTTATTAGGTATAATTAAATATTCAATAAGAGAAAATTGTAAAACCACATATCATCAAAATACCTGCTTTTAAGTCAGGTTTGCAGAAGAAATATAAAGAAGAGAAAAATTGCTTGTAATTATTTTAAGTGTCTTCTTAGAAAATAGAAAGTCCAAAAATAATCACTTTTTAAGGGAAAAACAAAAATAGGCTTGTTACCTAAGACCTGCATTTTGTAAAAGTTTCAATTCAAGTAGAAATTGCACTGTATTAGTGGTATTTAAGGAACTTCTTTAAATAAATAAAGGAGCTAGCATTATATTTTTTCCCGAATGACATGATTGTGTATTACCTCAAATACAGCTGTTCTAGGGGCCGCTATAAAATCCCTAATTACATTTGACAATGGTTATAATAGGTCGTCTTATTTTTCAAATTGATAAGGCTATATCAGTTGCCATGGAGAAGGTTCCAACTTGAGAGAGAAAGAGAGCGAGAGAGCGAGAGAGAGAGCGAGAGAGAGAGCGAGAGAGAGAGCGAGAGAGAGAGAGAGAAGAGACAGTGTGTGTGTGTGTGTGTGTGTGTGTGAGAGAGAGAGAGAGAGAGAGAGAGAGAGAGAGAGAGAGAGAGTTGTTCTGCAGTGGACAGTGTTCATTTCCATTGAATGGGCTCCAACTCATGATTGACAAGACCTTTCTGCCGACTCCTCCCCTCTTTCCCTCATCACTGATATATCTGAGTGGGACTCATCACTTTATTACCCATAATGCCCTTTTCTGGTTATTGGTCTCTCGTGACAATACATCCACAGTAAGTGTGCGCTTAGGTCTCTCAATCTCTGTTTCTAACACACATACCAATTGCCTTAAAATTGATTTGTTCATTCTTCTGGAAGTTCATGGTGACAATACATCCACAGTAAGTGAGTTAAGATCTCCCAATCTTTGTTTCTAACACACATACCAATTGTATTAAAATTGATTTGTTCATTTTTCTGGACGTTCATGGTGTATTATGTTCACAAGCTCCCAATTTCACAAGCGGAGATTTATAGAGAGCTAGACATCTTACTAGATTTGAAGACAGGAGATTAGCAAGTAGGTGCATTATAAGAAGAAAGAAAGGAAGGAAGGAAGGAAGGAAGGAAGGAAGGAAGGAAGGAAGGAAGGAAGGAAGGAAGGAAAGAAGATGATAGTATCGATTGCTTCTGTTTCCCTGGAGAATCTTAACAGAAAAAATGTCCTAGAGATAATTGGATAAACATGAATCTATAAAATTTGAACAGACTTAGGCTATGTCAGAGTAAAATTACATGTGAAAGTGAATTTCTGCATAGATACGTATTGCTACAAAAATACAGAAAGGATATGCTAAGTCTTATTCAGATGAAGTGAAGAAAATATTTTGTGTTTTGCAATAGAGAATATGATTCTAGAGGTTATATACAATATAATTCTTATCAGAGATATAAAATGTCAGGAATGAAGCATAATAATCAATGAATGCTTTGCTGAGCATTTGGTATTAAGATTTCCAGAAGGGAAAATCAAGTTGTCACATATCCCTTACTCCTCAGAATAGGGTTTAATGAAACTTTAGGTCTGTTATTTCTCCTTTCTTCCAACTTGTTGCATCCTACTGAAGTAAAGGGTTAATATATATAACATTGTTATAAAAATAGACTATATTATAAAATATATCATTAACTACATATTACAAAAATAAACTATGTAATAATATATATTACACATATCAGCTTTTATAAAATAAACTTAATTGTCAGTGTTGTCTAATGTTAAACATACTCCATTTGCTATTCTTATGAATTCACTCCTGAAGTACTCATTGAATAATTAAAATAATTGATTTTGTCACCACTTCTAATTTTTAATGCAAAAATTAATTAATTTTAAGAAGAACCTGATATTGAACAGCAAAGCTCTCAAAAAGTTTATTGACTCGAGTATCAGCCAATATGTTTAATGAGAGCTTCTTAAATTTGACCTTGTCACTGATCGAGTTTATAATTTTATTATGTGATCAGCGATGATGACTTGACTACAGATAAAAGGTCTGTGACTCAACCCTGGTGATAAATTTTGAATAACTTTTCTATGAATAGGTTTGATGAATAACCCCAATTGTTCATTTTATTTCTGTGTCACGATAGACCTATACCATTCCATTCTTCATGGCTAAGATGAGCATATGCCAATAGCATTACATTACTTTCGAACCTGCAGACTTCCCTTTAAATGTCTATAAGGATATTTTAACCTAAAGGTTGATATATCAGAATAAGTGGAAGGCTCATTTGTATTTTCATATATCTTGATGTTTGCTTGAGTCTTTAAGCCTTAATTATTTAATATATATGGGATGAATTGCGCTATGGTATGTATGATGAAAATAAAATAATTTTCAAAAGTTGTTAAGATTGATTCTGGATTAGGTAGTGAAAAATTTTTTATCAATTCACACATACTCAGTCTCTTAACCACCAGTTTCTGGTAGTCATGATCATGGGTGCCCCTGTACCTCCTCCTACTGTTTTAAATTAAATTTACATATAGCTCTAAGATTATGCTTCAATTCTACAGTGAATATAAATACATAGGGGGGTATTTAACTTTGTATTTAGGGAAAAGACTTGGTTTACCACGATTTTGGTCTGTTCTACAAAGGGAAAATAATGGAGTGGGTGGTATAGTGTTTTTATTTTTTAAAACCCAAATAAATTAAGACATACCCCAATGCATCAATGCTCACTCATGGCATTTATCATGTGCAGAGTGGAACTAGGACCTTTCAGGAGCAGAATCCCAGAATTCTATCTTCTGAGGTGTTTCAAGATGGGCAGGTTCAAATGGCTAACCTTTCCTTTGGGAATCAAGTTGCCTTGTTATGAGGCATAAATTAATCATAGACTCTGGCAGGAAGTCATTATGGGGATAGGGCTTTTTGGCATGGTTGTATATTCCTGACTTAGTATTGTCTTTATATTTTTGGCATTAACTTGAAAGGCAGTTGGTGAGAATCTGCGGACCTTCTGTGATGACTGCAATAACCCTCAGAAGAAGGATCATGAAGTTAATTATGTGGCTTCACTAGACTCTATCTTTCCAACGAATTTACAACAGAAAAGTTTGACTAGAATAAGCCTGAGGATTTCTCTGTCATAAACCCAGAGTTGTCCCACTTCTATGGGTATTTTTATCTTAGCTATATAATCAAGTGATTATACTATAGTGAATCATTAGATAAGGTTGGTACTTCCCTATGATATATATTCGTAATATGTAAGCTAAGAGATTCTTTCTCCTGACAACAGACAACGTGAGAAATTTGATGCATCAAATAATTTTAACTCTACTGTGGTAGATTTTGACTGAAAGGCTATTTTTTTTACAAGTAACATAAATATTAAGTTATAGGCATTTGTACAAGTACCCACAACTTTAGGGGAAACTCGAGTTGGCCTACGACTCTTGGTACCTTCCCTGGAGTGCACAGGAGCCCCATAGAGAACAGATCTACTTGCTCGTCTTTTTGTAGGTGAAAGACATATACCAGTATGCCACCTTAGAATAAAGTCTGAGAGACTAGGTTGCTTATCCAGGTCTGCGTGACTACTGGCTTTTCCGCAACCACTCATTCATTAATTGTGTAAAATGTGGAATCTAACCTCTTGTAGAGATGAGCTGCGAGATGGTTGTGAAGCCCAGTGGTGGCATCTGATACATCATGCCTAGAGTCATTATTGCTGCCATTATTGTTATGGACTTTGCTGATGCAAAGGTCGTTTCCTATCTAGTGTTATTCAGACCCCAGATACTTAGCATCTGCTCTGCTCTGTTGTAATATTGTGAATAGTTTGAAACTTGTGCAAAGACTGTTGAGAAATGTGGGGTCACCTAGTGACAACTCTCACTTATATTTTATCATATACAAGTATGTTTTTTTTTAAATCAATGTATTAAAAATATCTTAAGATCCCCAAAAAAGGAGGAAAAAAAGGTTTCTGGAATGCATTTTTTGTTTGTTTTTTGGGGGCATCACTGCCCTCTGGTGGTTGTGGGAGCCACCCAGCGCCGCTCCTGAGAGCCGCTGCTGGATTTGAACTGCCAAGCCCGCGGGCCACAGTCCCGCTCTCAACCACTTACACCACTGGGGCTCAGTCCAGTGGAATGCATTTTTAATTTCATTTTCTTCAGTTTGAAAATTTCAGAATTCAAACCCTGGTATGTGAAAGAGACAGAGAAGAAAAAGCAATAAACTGAAAAGCTCTCCATAAGCTTGTTTACCCAACCTGTGCCATGATGAAAAATGTCTTCTTCATCTACCCAGTTACAAGAAAAATAGAAAAAGTGCTCAGGCGAACGAGGAGAGGGAGCCCTTGACAAGAGGTTATGGAAACAACACAGAACTTTGCATTGTTGCTTTTTCCATACAAAGTGTAGTTTTAGACCGTAAAGTCATGAATGTTATTTGAAGCATGGAATGAAAGGGATGGGTAAAGTGCACTACTAAGGATTTAGTACAATACTACCCCCACTTCTATTAAAACCTAAATCAAAGTCATGGTCATCAAGTCTGGCCTGACTCCTAATGACCCTGTATTGGATTTTTGAGGCTTAAATCCTTTTTGATACTGAGCATTGGTGAGTTTTAATCCCTTACCTTGCAGATTGAAGGTCAATTCCTAGCTCTTAAGACCGCCAAGACTCCTTCACATTCTTTAAAAAAGTCCAAATTAGAAGGAGGTACCAGTATAATTGCAAAGACATTTGTGTACATCATAACAAACATTGAATAGGGCTGAACCCCGGTGGCATAATGGTTGTGTGCGGGACTGTGGCCCACTGGATTGATGGTTCGAATCTCCAAGAGCAAGGTTGGGCCTACTACGCACCCCCTCCCCCCCGCTGCCCACCAAAAAACAAACATTGGATAACCTTGACAAGAATGGTAACCCAGAACACTTCATTATCCTCATGCAGGAATTACAGTTGTGCAACTAGAACAAAAGAACTGCTCATGGTTTGAAATAAGACAAGCTGTGCCTCTGGGCAGTGTCTTTTCTGCATCCTTATTCAATCTGCATGCTGAGTATTAATCAGAGAAGCTGGATTATAGAAAGAGGATTACAGCATCGGGTTTCGAACAAAGTTTAACACACTCAAATGACAGTTTCCTGAACTTCAGACTCCGCCAACCTGTACGGCTTCCATACTTCAACCCAGTCAGTTCTTTTTCTGCCTTCAGGTTCCACATCTATAGACCAAGGATGCCCAGGTGGAGTACATCAATCAACTCCAGGTATGTTATCCCAGATCAGTCATTTGTTAGTCAATTAATTTTGACTCAAAGCAACCTCATATGAACTGGAGTCAAACTATGTTTCATGTGGTCTCTACAAACTGATTTTTTTTTTGTTTTGTTTTTGTTTTGTGGGCATCACTGTCCTCTAGTGGTGAGAGTAGGAGGCTCAGCCTTTCCTCCTGTGGAGTCGCTGCTGGAATTGGACCTCCATCCCAGTGGGCCGCAGTCCCGTGCACAACCACTACGCCACCGGGCCTCAGCCCACACAAACTGATTTTCTTTTTTGGAAAAACTCAACATCGTCCTCCTCTAAGGTGTTTCTGGGTGGACTTGAATTTCCAACCTTTTGCTGAGTAGCTGATTATGCCAAGTATTGGTGACACCCAGGGACCACCACGTCACCCTTGTCAACTATAAACTTCAGCTTCCTAAAAGACTGCTTTCTATTCCCAGCAGCTTTACTCCTTTTCTCTGAAAGCATCATTTCCATTCTGGGATTAATTCTAGAGTCTTCAAGCCTAGAAATAAGATTATTCTTCCACATGGACAAGTTTTAGTTTTACAGTCGTGTCCTTTTGTCTCAATCAGGAATATTATCGCTGATTTCAGATGGATCTTAGTTGAAAGCAAAGAATAGCATGTCATTTATTTTAATTTTATTGATTGCACAAAGGCATTTGATTATATGAATCATATGAAATATGGGAAACATTCCAAAGAAATGGGAATCACAGAGTCCTTGATTGTATAAATGCGGAACCTGTACATAAACCAAGAGGAGCCACTTAAATAGAACAAAGGACTACTGTATAATTTAAAATCAGGAGAGAGGAGGGCCAGCGTTCTGGCCCTTCACCAACTTATTCAATCAATATACTGAGACAATAACGTCAGCAACTGGGTTATATGAAAGAGAATATAGCATCCAGGGAGAAGAAAAATTCTTTAACAACCCAATGTATGTAGATGGAACATGCTGAAAGGTAGGGGATTTTGAAATAGTTGCTAAAGTAAACCAAAACCTTTAGCCTTCAGTATCAGATTCAAACTAAAGTAATGAACATAAAAAATCCTCAAATTTGGATCAATAGTTTCTTCATGGGAAGTGGAGAAAATATTGAAGTTGTCAAGGATTTAATTTTTCTTAAATCTGTAATTAATGCTCATGAAAGCTAGAGTCAAGAAATCAAATGACATATTGCACTGGGGAAATCTGTACAAGATGTATTTAAACTGTTAAAGAGCAGAGATGTCATTTTAAAGACTAAAGTCTGTCAAACTCAAACCTTGGTATTCTCCTTTCTTCAATGTTTTCACATGACAGATATATTAAATAGAAAAATCTGAGAAAGGATTTAAACAGAATGTCATTGATTTTTTCTCTTGTGTGTAAGGCTTTTCTTCCAATTGATTTTGGACTCCTGACCTTTGTGGAAAAGGCACTGGTTCTTCCTCACAATGATTTTGCTGTATGGGCAATACTGGAGGGGTTCGAAGGTGAAGAGGGCAGGAAATTGAATGTGATCAGTCTGAAGGCGAATTAAATCTCAGTATCTTCCTAGATCTCTGTTCCCTCCATTCCTTACTTTCTCCATTGAGAGCCCAATTCACACTAAGTAATACAAAAGTCATTATGTCTTTGAATACTTGGAAATGGAATAACTAATTCAGCTGTGAATTCAGTTGACTATCCTCCTGAGATAATAGATAGAAACCCCTCATCTTTATTTTTTAAAATTCTTTTTAGATTTATTATAACATTTTCAACAGTTTTAATGTGATACAATTCTTGTGTCGTAAATTTGATGGATTTAAGTATATTTGGAAAGAGTTGTATAATCATCACCATAATCAATCCTAGAAAATTTCTTTCATTCTTGTACCCATTGTTATTAGCTTCCCACAACTGCCATCACTGTCTTTCAGTTTGTCATGCTGTGGTAACTCGGGAGTTGCCATGGTGCTGGAATCTAGTCACTGATATTTCACATTCCAACACGGTCCCCAAAAGTGAACAGATTTCAAGAGAACTTCCAGAAGAAGAACAGATTCTGAAGAAGGAATAGGCATTGACCACTGAAACTTTATGGATGGTATTGAAACAATATCAAATATGGAAAATCTCTTAACCTTATGTATAGGATGAAAAATTGTCAGAGATAGTAACAAAATATCATTCCCTCATGTGGGAAAACACTCAAGATGTGACTTCTTCAAAGTCAAGTCAACCTTGAGGATGTGGATGCAGCAAAGGCATGACAGAATTATATCTGTCTTCAAGGAGATTCAACCAATGCAATAATTATTCAAATTTATGCAAAAACATTCCAAAAATTAGTGATGAAGAAATTGGAAACTTCAGTCTGATCATATTCAACATATCTTAAATGAAAGAAAATCAAGAGAATTTAAAGATTAGAGTTGAAATTTTAAAAGATAATGTGGGCAGAATGTGCAGTGATGTAGAAAACATCAAAAGAAGATGGATACAGAATCTCCACTGTAATTTCACTACTCGTATGTACTGTAATTTCACTACTGTTGTGAATTGGGCAACCCCTGTGAAAGAGTTGGTTAACCCCCAAAGAGGGTGTGAGCCTGAGGATGAGAATTGCTGCACTAGAGTGTTTTACCTTTAAGTCTATAGGAGTATTTCAATTCCTTTAATCTGCAACTCATGTGTCTAAGGTAAGGTCCACTTTCCTTAATAGGGTTTCCAAACAAATAATTCTAGTCTATGAAGAATACACATGAGACAGGTATTGTTATAGTGCTATTAAATCACTCTTCTTAAAAGTTTAAATCCAAATTTGTGCTAAATAAATATATGAACTTGTCTCTGCTTACACTTAAGATAATTTTTAAGTGTTTTTTCTTTTAACACAGATATAACCCTCCCATTACTGGGCAGTTGGGTTGCTAGATAGACCCAGCATTTTTTTTTTCACTTTCTCTTTTCGATTTTAGTGGTGATGGTGCCAGATGGCATTATCAGTCAGTCTAGTCTGAGGAGGAGGATCAGCTGTTTTCCTTAACACTTGTTTCTTTCCAAAAGTAGTTGGAGGATTAGATGCAGTTCAGATTTGCTAGACTAATGTAGCATTTTACATGTTGCAGATGCTTGGGAACTTTAGTTTATTTAATTTAAAATTAAGTATATGTGTCTGAGATTCCCTGGACCCCAGAGGCTTCAAGCTATTTTTAATTAATAAATTATTTTATTAGGTACTATTACATATATTATAACACTCCAAAAATCAATTATATCAAAAAAACTTGTAAAGCAGATTCCATCATAAGTTTCAAAACACATTTTTACTTCTTGAGCCCTTTAATGCCAGATCCTCTTTATTCCTTCCATTCCCCACCCAACACTCTCATGAACTCAATATATTGTGCATCAATATTATTTTTAACACATCTTTGACCATTCAAAATACCCCTTCATCTAAAATTGTGATACTCATTCCTGTTGAGGTGAGTTATATCATCATCACTACTATCAGTTTCCCCTCACGCCTCCTTCCCCCACTATATTCCCATATCTTTGTGGAATCATAACACCCCTTACTATTTCTACAGGATTTGTCTGTCTTGGATTTCATGAGCTGAAAGCTTTTATCTGTACCAGTGCACACACATTGGTCTAGAAAGATTTGTGAGGTAGAACTAAGGTTATAATTGTGGGAGAGGAAAATTTAAAGAATGAGAGGCATGTTGTTTTCTTTGTCTGTGTTATACTTCACCCTCAATGTATGCTTCCTTCCTTGTGAATCTTTTGTGATGGAATGTCTGATTATTAATAGGTAGGCTTTGGGTCTCCCCTCAGACCCCAGACGATTTTATTTCCACATCAATGTGATTGCTTATTTTTGAACTTCTGCTACCTGTTCTTGTTGATGCCTTATCGTCACACAGGCAGTTGAACAAATTGTTTTATACTTCTGCCCTCTTAGTATTTTTGAGCCAGTTTATTACTTTGGGAGGGAGGTTTTCTGTGAATTTTATGATATTGAACAATGTACCTGGCCTCTAGAAAGACAGCAAACACATCCCCACATTTAGCTTTGACAATCAAAAAGTATCCAGACATTGTAAAATAGCTTCTTTTTAAGATCGTCTTATTGGGGGCTCATAAAACTCTTATCATATTCTACAAATCCATCTACTGTGTCAAGCACATTTGTATATATGTTGTCATCATTATTCTCAAAGCATTTGCTTTCTACTTGCTCCCTTGCTATCAGCTCATTTTTACCACTCCCTTATGAGCCCTTGATAATTTATAAATTATTATTATTTTATCATATATTACACTGTCGAATATCTCTATTCACCCACTTTTCTGTTGTCTGTCCCCCAGAGAGGAAGCTATAAGTAGAACCAAGTAATCATTTGCGGGGTAAATGATTAAAGACAATTACTAAATGAATTTTTCAAAATATTTTTGAATTTTTTCAAGCATGCTGTTCTGTAGATTAGTTGAAACAATTTATATGTCCAATAAAAATGTGCTAAGCGCACATTCCATCTCTGCCAGTTTGTCGGTTAGAATTGGTGAACTTTCCTTGTTATGTCCATAAAATGCCCGCTTCTCAAACAATGCAGTATAACAGTAGGCCTTTTCAACTCCTTAAAGGGGGACATCACCTCTGTCTGCTTCATTGATCACCAGACACAGGGGCATCTATGAAAACCGCTCCCATTTTCTTAACCATTTTAGGCAATTCTTTTGAAAGTAATGGATCAATAGTACTGGAATCAATTAGTAAGAAGCCTTTCTTCACGTTTGTTACAATTCCAATGGCTCCAGAATAAACTCCTATTGCATTCTTACTAGTAGGAAGCATTGTAATGGTTCTGTCAAGTTTTTCAGCTACAACAGCTGGGGAAGACACTACCTGTTAACCGCTATCTTGAAACTCTTTGCAGGCATCAGAGAGGGCATCATTAATAATGAATGGAGAGCTGTGCATCCTCAGGTTTTTTGCCATTAGACTCCCCATGTTGAGCAGCCCAATGTATCCAACTGGAGTCTTAGAAGCCATTGACCTAGATTAGCACACTGCTGCAAGGCCAGCCAGAGCAGGCCGCTGCCTTTGGCACCTGTAGTGGAGACTGGAGGCAGGGTTTCCTAACCGAAAGGTGGCTGCCATGTTGCCCTGTCCCGCCTCCCAGGGGTGACCTCCACTGCCTCTGGGACGCGGTGATTGTGAGTGTGCGCCACTGAGCAGCGGAATACTGTGAAATAGCTTCTCATGCTTCATATTAGCATTGGTTGGATTTAATTAGTTTAATTCAAACTTGGAGGCTAACCATAATTTTGGAGATGACTCCATCATTAGCCATAGTTGTATGCTAAGGCCCAATCCGTCAATATAAGCACCAAAACAGAAGTGCAGTTTATTTTACTCAAGTATTCATAATGACATGTCCATGATTCCAGACCCATGTCACCTGTTTTCAGAATCTGTGTTATGTAGAAGAAAAAATAATGGTAGCAATTACTATTCATATTTGAATTTTGCCTGTCTAAAGCACAGAAAGCAGACTCCGTAGAATTTCTGTTTAGAAATCGTAGGGAATTCTGGGGAGAGAGTTAACTAAAAAAACACAAAAGTAAGTCCATGATTTGCCATTCTGCATTTACAATTCTACCTTAACCTAATATTATTTTGAAATTCTAGTCTTAGTAATGACACACTTTTATGCAGTATATGTCAGAATGCATCAGCATTTTATTGTCACTGTTAAAATCTGTTTAGTCTATGGCTATAAGCCGGATGAATGACTAGTATACAACAGGTGGTTACTTTCATGAAAGCTGATTTCCAGAATAATCCTGCCATTCTATAATTCACAAAAGTAACAAAGCCATAACTTTACCCTGTGCTAAAGATATGCAATCTAATGCAAATTTAACTCTCAATATATTTAAGACTATTTTTCTAGGGGCTAAAATGAAGGCTACAGGGACCTAAAATATAGTAAAGCAATGTGTTACAGCAGAGAGCTGAGCTCCCATCTTCTGAATGAAACTGACTCATCTGAGGACCTCAGTTCTGGACCGTGTCGCACCTGTCGGTCTTTTCGGTGAAATATAAAATAAAACAATGTTCACCTCTTCGACCTCAGTTCAAAGTGGAGTTGAAAGAATTTCAAAGCAATTCCATAAAAGTACATGCTAGATAGAGGACAGACCTAGGTACCAAATGGTGCATGTGCACACACACACACACACACACACGCACACACGATGAAAAGAAACGCGATCACAATTTCAGAAAAATATGAGCAAATGTAAAATATTTTTAAGAGTAATGCACGTGACAAGCCAAGAGATATTCAAAGTAAAGTAAATCAAATTAATCCTTTATATTAAGGAAGTTGTACTTGAGATATTGCTATGCATGTGCCCATAATGCACTTTATTACATAACAACCCTGAATTAGGCTGAATTTTTCTCAAAGAATTATTGGAAAAACATTGATCTATTCCACAGGAATAGTTTTTTATTTTAAACTTATTGCATATCCAAAAGCAACAGGAAATATATCATCTCCTTGAGCAGAAATATATTTAAAGGAAGGGGAGGAAAATGATTGAACTATATATACACCAAGCTTCACATATTTGGATAGATATCTATCTATCCAAATAGAAAGACAGATGTAGATAGATAAATGAAGGATGCATGTGTGTGAGAGAGAGACTGATTGACCCATTCATCTCAGAGGGAATAAATGAGGGGGCAAAAATAGATCAAGACCATAAATCTGACAGAAATCCTTGGGTGGTACAAATTGTTAAATGCTTAACTACGGGCTGTGAGATTGATGCTGCCGAGGACAGGCCAGACCATGTACTTATGAAAGGTAGATTGTGAGCTATGGAGTAATTCCAGCCTAGCCATGCAGGGTCACTTTGAGTCCGGATCCATATGGCAGCACCTATCAAGTATAGATACATTAGCAACAAACTATATACTGAGAAAAAATAAGATTCATGAATATGAAAACACATTCAAATTTCCACTCCTACTAGGCCACTTTCCTTTGAAAAAGTAATAATAGACAGTGATGCCCCCCCCAACAAAAAGAAAAGGAAAAAAAGGAACCCCGAAAAGGGTCACTCTTAGACACTAAGATATGAAATTAGTTCAATGGATTGATTAATATATGTACAAGTAAAGTATTTGTCATTATGTTTACTGATGAGTCTATATTATAATCTAGGATGAAGGATGAAATAACTTAGATAGTTTGTTATCTCTGATAATGTTAAAACAAGCAAGATACTTTCATTAGCTGCAGATTTGAAATTCATCAAGAAAGCATTGGACTGGTAACTCTCAGGAGGAAAATGAGTCTGTCTGTTTCAAAGAGATACAGCCTAAGAGCCCTACATAAATTCCCTATGAGTCAGAGTCTACTTAAAGGCAGTGGGAAGTAGTTTAAAACATTATTATAAATTTAAAAATAGCATTGCTGTTTTCATTCATTGGAAATTTTTGTAGCATTGAGAATAGTCCCTGCCATCAGAAAAGTAGTCAGTTTTAACAAAATACAGTTTCTCAAAGGAACAGAGAATTGCCAGCCCACGCTGTAAAATGTCTTTTTGCAGCCATCTCAAGTGGATAATTGTGGATTTAAGTATTAAATTTTCACTTAATTTTTTCAAACACTATACTTAAATACATCTAATGTATTCCTCAGGAGGGCATAATTTCTGAAATTTCCAAAATTTCTATCTTCGACATTTTTAAAGATAAGGAACGGACATATCTCATGTGCATCTATGATTTTTAATTTTGTTCTTGTTGCTTTAGTCTAATTTCTGCTCATAGTTATTACAACAAATCATTTAGGAATAAGTACTTAATTTAATAAAGAACATTTTACCAAGATGACTTATGATGTCTTATTTTCATCAAAAAAAATTGGGGATTCCAGTAGTATCCAATTTTTATCATCTCCTGAACAATAGAATGGTAGGGTATTCTCCTTTGATTTCAGGAAAGACATTAACAAATCATACAGAATTACAGCTGCAGTAATGTAAGAGGATGGCAGGAGGGGAGTTCTGAGTCCAGGTAGTGTGGATTCTCACTCCTTCTCATGACTGAGCAGGGTTCATCGTGGCTCACTGCCTTAGTGGACAAGTTGTTCATGGCCCAGTCTTCTCAGGCCTCTAGTCACTAGCCTCCAGGATTGATAGGTCTTCTACAGTCTTCCCTGATCATCTCAGCTCAGAACTATTTACAGGTTTTTATTTTGTCATTATTTATACATATATTGTATATAAATATATATATGTACACGATATATATTGGACATTGGAGTGTCTGTTGCTATCATAGTTTTAGTTTTTTGGCTTGTTTCATCTTAGGATGCATGTTTTTTTGTACATATTTTGGTCTCTCCAGGTCTATCTAGATAAGATAGGCTAGATAAACAGTGTGGAGGCAAAAACGACAGGACTGAAGGTTCCAGAGAGGGTGAGGCATGGGGCATAGGGAGAAGGGGGAAAAGATAGAGGTGTTGACTAGTCCAGGAACAAGGCAAAAGCAAGGGATTCAGAATCAGTGGCAAGATGGGTATGAGAGGTACAACAGGAATTTATCAAGAGTAATGTAACAGAGAGAAAATACTGAAACCCCAACAGAGGCTGGGCAAGAGGAAAGCAAAATGAAATAGAGGAAAGGACTGGGTGATAAAGGGAATATATAGAGATCCAAATATAGACAGGTAATAGGTGAATATATTTATACAAGATGATGAAGAAATAGACCAATGTGCCTATGTATATAGCATTAGTATTAGGAAAGCTTATGGACATTATGTCTCCACTCAAGTACTTGCTCACTGAAAGAATATTTTGTTCTATTAAATTGACATTCCATGATGCCCGCCTTCCCAGCACATTCACTGGAAACAAATGTGTACATAAGTAAAGGTAGTGAAGAAGGAGAATGGTGCCCAGCTATCAAAAGATATTGTGCCTGGAGTCTTAAAGTCTTGAAAGCAAACAAGAAGCCATCTAGCTGAGAAGCAACAAAGCCCACATGGAAGAAACACTCCAGTCTGGGTGTCCACGAGGTGCCAAAGTGATCAGTTATCAGAAGCTAAAAGCAAAAAATCATAATATTGCATATTCACTTCCCTGATATTATTGCTAATGGAAAGTGGGTGCATAAGCGAATGTGGTGAAGAAAGCTGATGGTGCCCATCTATCAAAAGATAGCATCTGGGGTCTTAAAGACTTGAGCAAACAAGTGGCCATCTACCTAAGAAGCAACAAAGGCAACAACATGGAAGAGGCATACCGGCCTGTGTTACCACGAGGTGTTGAAGGAAGCAGGTGTCAGTCATCAAAAAATAAAAAATTGTATCATTACAAAGGAGGGGGAGTAATGAGTGGGGATCCAAAGCCCATCAATAGGTGAAGCAACATTCCCTTGCAGAGGGGTTGCAGGGAGGAGAGGAGCCAGTCAGGGTACATACAGTATGTCACAATGAAATATGCAACTTTGCTCTAGTTCTCCAATGCTTCTTCCTACCCATTATCATGATTCCAGTTCTACTTTGCAAATCTGGCTAGACCAGGGGATGTACTCTGGAGTCAGAAACATGGGGAACTGAGGACAGAGGATCCCTTCAGGACCAGTGGTAGGTGTAGTGATACCTGGAGGGCGGAGGGAAGGTGGAGTGGAAAGGGGTAATTTGGTTGCAGGGATCTATATATGATCTCTCTGGAGTATGAACTGCGGGGAAGTGGGTGGAGTGATACATCAGACTGAGTATGATATGCAAAAGTCATAACAATGTGTAAATTATTAAAGGTTCACGGGGAAGGGGAAAGGGGGAGGAAGGGGAAATATTGGGAGCTGGTACTGGGGGCCTATGTGGAGGGAGGATGTTTCTGGGGTAATGACTGCAACAGGTGTGCCAATGTGGTATGCATACACTTGATGTGTGTGTGTTGATCATGATAGGAGCTGTGTGGGCCCCCAATGAAATGAGTTTTAAAAATAGAGGGGGAAAGAGGCCGCTATCCCAAGGGCTCAAGTAGAAAATATTTGAAAATAAAAATGGCAATATGTGTACAGATATACTTTATACAAATGATATATTGAATGTTATAAGAGCTGTATGAGCCCCCAATAAAATGATTGAAAAAAAAAAGAATTGTTAAATCAAACATTAACTATTTTTTTCCCAGGGGAAGTTAAGGTAGATATTAATCAGAATGGGAAATTAAATGGTATAGTTCAGTTAATCACAAAAATATGTATGAGTATTACTTGTCAAGGACATAATAAATATATCGCTGGGTGTACTATTTAAGGTTGTTGAGGGTTACAGTAAATGTGTGCCCAACTGTATGTTTGTGTGTGTAAGTCTTCCCTAAAGGAGTCAGCTTCATTTAAGTCAGTTCTGTTGGAAGCTTTGTTTTATTTAACAAAGTTCACATTTTGATTTCATGGCTATTATTTTAAAATAACCAAATGAACTAACCACCCTTAACTTGATTCTGACTTGGGTTTCTGAGATTGTAACTATGAGAGGAGACATCCTTGCCTGTGCCCCATTATTCTAAAATAGCTATTGGCAAAATAATTCTTCAAGAAAGATGAGTAATATTTAGTCAACCCCTATAAAATAGTTTTCTGAGTTCAATATAATTTACATGTACTTTTATTTTGTTATAAACAAGAAATTTAATCAAGTTGTAACTTACAGGAGAATTGCCCAATAATATAATTCCATTTGATCACAAAAGGTAAATGATGTCTTATAAAAATGTGTGAAGATTTAAGTCACTTTAACAGATAAGGCATACATTCTGCAACTGGTTTTTATAGGTAGTGTGCCTCAGAATAGCCCTGAGAAGAGAAAATGAGAACTGGGTATTGCTGATCTTACAGAGATTGGGTCATTTTTCTTGAATAACTATTCCTTGTAGTGCTTCAAGTCTTTGATTAATGCTCATGTCAGGAATTATTCATCTTAACCACCTTTGTCAGTATTCTCTCCACTTTTGTGAAATAGTAAATATCTGGAGACATAATGCAGATTATTTCAAGTATGCTTTTTTTAATTTCTTTCTTTAGTAGAAATAGAAATGTAAAATTTTCAAATTAGTCTGATACATTTTGAGGTGTTTAAATATTCATAAAATAGTTCTTCATGAGATATCAGTAATATTTATCAAACTCTTCTTAAATAATATCCTTTATCCATGTTTTAAGAAAATTTATGGAACTGAACAGGTTAGAGATCCTGGAATATTTTACTAGTGTCTAATAAAGTATTCATGCATTTATTTATCTATCAATAACTACCATCTATACATTTTTTCCATCTACCATAATTCAATTCATCCCAGCCTTTGAAATTCTTGTTGCCTAAAGATATACTATAGGGTTAAAATAGCAAATACAAACAGGAGTATACACAGGAAAATGTGTTCACACAATTGTAAATTCTTCAGGATAGAACTCTCTAGTGGAAACTCAGACACACGTTACCTTTGAAAAAGAAAGGTAGGAAATGAATGGATTTCACTTGTTTGCTTCTGAATTGTTTTTTCCCATGTGGAAATATATTTTTCCATAATATTAAAGTAAAAATGCTTAATTTTGCTGTTCCCTGTAGCAATGTAAATAGAAGTTAAATGTGACTACACAGAAATTCACAACCAACTACACTATTTGTTATTTTTAATTTAGCAATATATATTCTTTAAATTTGTATTATATGGCACAATAATTATGATCCAAGTTTTTATGTAGTTTGCTTTAAGCCATCAGTTTTTATTATCAAATGGAAACTGCTATGGAAAAATATGTTTATTAAAATGAATTCATACATCTAAATTCATACATACATTTGGAAGAAGCTGTATTATTGTGCAAACAGTCACTTTGAAATGAATGTTGAGACAGTGTTTTACACAAGTACACACATTCCTGTGCAGGTTGTTGATGTTGCTTTTTGTCAACTGCACTTCCTCATGGGGCAGTGCTGCATATTGAGCTGCCAACCACAAGGGCAGCACTTTGCAACCACGAATCTTCCTGCTGAGGAGTTAGTCCCCTGAACTCCCAAGAGCAGTCGGTCCTGCTTTACAGGGTCACTCTGAGTGAGAACTGGCTTTATAGCAGTGGGGTACTTTTTGTTGCTTTGCTTTAATTTAGTACTCATGATTTTTATGCATTTGGTCAATAATATACTGTCCCTAATCTTTAATCTTGTGATGGTTTACAGTACCACTAAATTTTTCAGCTGCCAAGTATAATTAAGAAAATTATCAAAGGAATGGGAAGAAGTTAATATCACTGAGTTTATTGAAAGTCACTAAAATCCTATGTACAATAAAATGAACTACTGTGGAATCATGAGATTTCTTAACAATTATTATGTTTGAGCCTACTGTTGCAATCTCACTTTGCTGCCCATCTATGCTGCTCGGTATTATGTCCTTATCCAGGACTGCTTTTTCCAGAGAACAGATTCAAAGTATGTTATATAAATTCTCACTGTCATCAATTATAAGAAGTATTCAGGCTTTACTTCTTCCAAGACAAGTGAGTTGGCTTTTTTGGGCAGTGTGTGGTATATTCAATATTCTTTGGCAATGCCATAAGTTGATTGATCTTTATTGCTCAGTTTTGACACATACATGGAGTGATTAGAAAAAAGTATGACAGGGTAAGCACACCTTGTAAAGTGACATATTTGATCTGTAACACGTTATTCAATGCAGTATACAATTTCATATTTAAACTGCTGTTTCTATGGTTCTTGGCTATGGGCACAATTAAATCAAACTCTAAATAACACCATGTTTCCTGTTTATCATGATGCTATAGTGATCCAGTTGTGAGAATTTTTGTTTTCTTTGCATTGGTACCTCCATACTGAAGGTTATCATCTTTAATCTCCACCGGTAAGTTTTTCTTACTTTTAGTTAGCAAACTTGCGTCATTTTGTTATTTGATTATTTCAGTTTGTTTTTCTTCAATCAAGAGGGAGTGTTATTTCCTAAATCTGAATCTATATTTATTTTATCAGTATATACATTGAGTAAGTATGGTGAAAGGAAACAATGCTGCAAAACATCTTTCCTGATTTTAAATCATTCAGTATCCTCTTATTCAATGCAAATCACTAGCCCTTGGTGTCTGCAAAGATTCTGAATGAGCACATGTAATCATACTGTAATTCTCATGCTTCCTAAAATTATCCATAGTTGTGATTTACAGAGGTGAATGTGTTTCGTAATCAGCAAAACGTAAGTAGACATCTTGTTTCAGTGTTCTCTACTTTCTGCCAAGATCTATATGGTGGCAGCCATGACATATTTCACTTGATGTCCTCTTCAGTATCTGGTTTGAGTTTCTGGAAGTTTTTTTTTGCTGGTATATTGCAACAACTATAGCTGAATTACATTCAACAAAACTATGCTTGCGTGTGATGTGTGGTAGTTACATATTCTGGTATCAACTTTGAAGGGGTGGAGACTAGCCTGTCAATCAGGTTGCAGCTGGATAATGTCTCTTTGAGGCACCTACTAGATAAATGGACTCACTAGAGATAGGATACATTCTCACTCCCTGTGAGTCATTCAGGTTGACAAAATGCACTAAATGAAAAAAAAAAAACATGAAATCGCACTAGAGCCCTAGAACTGGAGATCCCTGTCATAATTGAGATCTTTCCACTGTGATTGGGTCTAAAATGCTTTCCAGTCACTGGCCTATGATCTTCGTGCATTAAGCATCATTGCACATGTTGCATGCATCTGAAGAGGAATTTATAGATTGGTATCGAACGTATGGATGAATATTGGATTTGTGGACTTCATCGTGACTGGGATGTTTTCTCAATATACAATCGCTCTTTTATACAAAGCTTTTCTTATGCTCCCAAGAGTGTCTCTAGATCTGTTTCTCTAGTCTGCCTGGGTTAACACACGATGCTACCAATATTGTTCAATAATTTCAAGATACTGTTGGACCTTCTTTCTTTGAAATGAGAACAAAGATGCCTGTCTTACAGTTGTTTTGCCCAGTAGCTGTCTTTCAAATTGATGGGTATAAACAATTGTTTATTCAGTACTGAATCAGATGGTTGAAACATTCTATTGATAATCTGCTACTGTTTTCTTCAATGTCTAAAGTGAAGCTAGAATTTATTTGTCCCATAATATTGTCTTTGATAATATACTTATAACTGAAATGGGTAAAAAGTTCACCACCTATTTTTGATAGACTGTATAGTCCTTCAATTTTTTTGATGTTTCCTTTGACTTTCAATAGTTTGCCTTTTGAGTATGTCTACATGGATATTTAAAAGTTGGGTTTACTTCCATTATTTCAGCTTGAGAAATGCTCAGTAGATTATCTGATTTTCCACTATAAATATTCACATATTCCATTAGAATACTTTTCATTATAACAGATTAATTTGATGACTTTGATAGTCTCTGTTCAGTCTTTTTTTGTTGTTCAGTCTTTTTAACCTTGTAATTCTTTCAGTTGCTTTACCTTCTATATAGTCAAGAGAAGGTTTTAAGTCTTTTATTTATTCAAAATCTTGTATTTTTTTTGACATTTTACTTTCTCCATGCATGACAGTCTACAAGTCATTTGGACATCCGCCATTAGTGTTCAGTGAATCACAGGCATTCTTTAGGTGATCTCTAAATCTAAGTAGGGAATACTCAGGGTGATATTTTAGCTCTGGTTCGCTTGTGTTAATTTTCTTCAGCTTCAAGTTGAGCTTACATATGAGCAATTAGTGGCCAATTATACGGTAGGCTTGAAGTTTTATTTTGGCTGGTTGTATTGAATCATAGATTGCTGTGCTACGTATAAAGAGAGGCTAAGAGAGAGGGTATTTATTTTTTTGCTTATTTGCTAATTCACAAAGTGATAATTTCATTTAATATTTACTTCTCTTAAACCCAAGAAACTGACCCACTCAACCCTATATATTTGCTGTCAGTGGGAATTGCCTCAGTAGCAGTGGGTTTGAGTCTTTTTGTGGGTTGGAGTTAAAGAAGAATGAGGCCAGTATTATTGTTAGTGAAGGTATTATTGAATGGAGAGGAAAATAATTCAAATGTAGAATGATTCACTGCTCTCAACCCTATAACTGACCAATCTGGTTCTATGAGTCACACAAAATTATGACAGAAAATATTGCTGTTCATATATTTTTGGTTTATAGAGGATTAACTATTTTGACTTTCTCCACAACAGTATGCATTTACAATATTTTTCTTCTACTTCTTTGTAAATAAAACTGTGTCTAAATGGATTCCTGTTTCTTAACTTTCTGCATTTAAGAAATTTCAGTATCACTAAGAATAATAACAGGTTACCATAGGCATTCTTTCGGGCATGAAATTTCTTGATCTTTTTGCCATGCTTTGACAAATCATTGAATGTGTCTCAAAAATGTTGCTACTTCTTTGTAATGATGTTGTTTTCCTTATACAATTTTAAAGTACACATTTAATCTAAAACTCACTTGGATTTAAGTTACCTATTCTTCAAGTGCTCATGCCTTCACATTAACTGTATTCTATTGCTGTGGAGTAAAGTATTAGTTTTCATGTTGTCAGTCAATCTAAATAAGAATCCATAGATATATTTTATTCTCTTCTTTTAATGTAGATAATAATTTTAATTATTCTTTGTAATAGTTCATAATATTTGTTTAATCTAGTCAAGCGTTTTCTATTCTATCTATTTTATTTGGGTTCTTTCTCTTTCCATCCTCTGATGATATCTTTTCTCTTTCTTTTGCCTTTTTATATTTTCCTCGTTTCTGAAATTTTTCCTTTTATCTTTTCTCATCTTTCATTTCTTCTCTATCTAAGCACCCTTCCTCTTTCTTTTTTAATACCACATTGATTCATCTTTAAGTCCTCACCAAAACACTACTTTTTCCTAATTATTTACAAACTCAACAGAAAATTCCCACTTAAATGAAATACATTTTCCTCCTTTAATTCTTATCTTCCTCATTCCATCCTTCCTTCCTTCCTTCCTTCCTTCCTTCCTTCCTTCCTTCCTTCCTTCCTTCCTTCCTCTATCATTTTATTGGGGGCTCATACATCTCATCACAATCCAAGCATGCATCCCGTGGTTCAGGCATACTTGTTCTAATCATAATATTAAAAATTTTCAAAACATTTTCTTTCTAATTGAACCTTGGTGTCAGCTCCTTACCCACCTACTCTTAAGAAGACTTGATAATTTATAAAATGCCATTATTTTTTCCTTTCTTACATTGACTAATGTATCTCTTCATCCATTTTTCAGTTGTCTTTCTCCTGGGAGGGGGTTATATGTAGATCATTGTGATCAGTTTTCCCACTCTCCTACCCTCCTCTTATCCCCCTGGTAACACAACTTTCATTATTGGTCCTGAGAGGTTTATCGGTCCTGGATTCCCTATGTTTCCAGCTCTTATCTATACCTGTGTTACAACTCTGTTCTAGCAGGATTTGTAAGGTAGAATTAGGGTCATAATATTTGAGGGTGAGGTGGTGGTGGAAGAAAGAATTAAAGAAATGAGTAAAGTTATATGCTTAATGGGAGCTGTGCTATAACCTGATGGGCTTATCTTTTTCTGCTGACCCTTCTGTTTGGGGATGTCCAATTGTCTACAGGTGGGATTTATGTTTCCTCTCTCATGCTGCCTCATTCACATTGATATGATTTTTGGGGGGGAATTTGGTGCCTGATCCCATGGCACCTCATGATTGCACAGGCTGGTGTGCTTCTTCCATGTGGACTTTGTTGCTTCTTAGCTAGGTAGCTGCTGGTTTACCTTGAAGCCTTTAAGAGCCCAGAAAACCTATTTTTTGATAACCAAGCACCATGAACTTTCTTCCTATCATTATATATAAATACATTTGCATATACACATGCCTGTATTTAGTCCTCTATAAATGTCTTTTGCCTCCTAGTTATTTCCTCTATTTCCTTTCACTTTCCTGTTGTCCCACTATGATATTTAGCCTTCATTTGGCTTTCTGTAATTCCTCTTGGTTACATAGTCCTTGATCAGCCCTTACCAGGCATATTATGGCCTCCTCACCATTGGTTTTAGATCATTTGTTGTCCCCTTGTCCCTGTGTTTGTTAGCTTCCCCTCTTTTTTCCCGTGCTTTCTTCTCTCCTGTGTCCCCTCCTCAGAACCAGTGATCCCATTGTTTTCCCCTCCAGATAATTTCTCAGCTAGCCTAAGCTTGCCTAGACTTGCAGAGACAATAATAAGCACAGCATAAGACCAAGAAAAGCAAAAGCACAAAACAGAACAAAGCAACAAAATAAAAACAATGACCACCCCCCCCCCAAAAAAAAAGAAGCCTATGAGTAGGTCCAAGTCTGTTTCTTGATCTATACAAGGGTTTTCCAGTACAGTCTGTTGGGGTGCCATACCCTGGCCCCAAGGTCTATTTTGGTATTCCCCAAGGGCTTCATTCCTTTGCTCCCCTTGTTCTGTTGTAGCCTGTTGCTCTGTTTTAGTCCTTAGCTTTTTTGCCCTATGTGGTAGGGTTCGAGTGGGCACAATTCTCAAACTGTGCCTCCAGTATTGTTCCATATAGTGATATGGGTCAGTAAGGGAGACAGTGTCTCATAGTGGGGCCGACCCTATGGTCCTATTTATGCATTGGCTACTCTGGCCCATATGGTCTTCAAGGATTGGTGGGAAAGGATATGATCCTCACTCTCCTTCCCTTTCTGTTTGCTCCATTGTTCTTTGATCCTCTATGCCCTTCTCCCTGAGCTGTACCTTCAGTTCTGTCCTCTGAAGTGAATTCTTCTGTGGGGCGGGAGGGGTGTCACATAGATGAGACTGGGTGAGGTCCACAGACATAACTATTGATTCCCAGCTTCATGTCATGCTGGTATGTTGTATTCATATGTTTGTGCACTGGGTTGAAGTGCACAACATATCTCCCTCTACTGTGGAGATATGAGCAACACCCTCCCCGTAGGTGAGTTAGTCCCCTGTTACTCCACTACACATGTCTTTTTCTTAATCTTTCCCCATCATTTTTAGTTGACTGTCCATTTTTAGATTGGATCTGGCCACTGCTATACTACCTGGTCCTCACCCCACGAATTTATACAACTTTTTCACTGTGCCTGCCTTTTTTGCATTTTTAATTTTGCTCAGTGGACTCTAACTGTATTTGTCTTTTTGTGCTTGGCTTACTTTGCTTAGCATACTTTCCTCCATTTCTTCCCATGCAACAATGTGATTCATCGCCACTTTTTAGGGATGTGTAGTATTCCTTTATATGTATATAACACCACTTTTTAACCCATTCATCTGTTGATGGAGATTTGGGTTGTTTCTAACTCCCTGCAAATATGAACAGTGCTACAATGAACATTGAAGCACAAATGTCTGACCATGTTTTTTTTTTTTCTTGTCTCTACTAGTTATGTGCCCAGTAAAGGCATAGTTGGGTTCTATCATAGTTCGATTTCCTTCTATTTTACATATTTCCCAATTTCTTTCCAAAGTGACTATGTATGCCACAGGTCCACCAGCAATGAACCTGCTGGTTAGGTGTTATCTTATATTGCTTTAACTTGTATTTCTGTTAAGGTTAATCATCGGGAACATTTTCCCATATGTTCATTGGCCAGTCAGATTCCTGCCCTTGTGAACCTTCTGTTCAGCTCCTTTTCCCATCTCCTCAGTGGGCAGTTTTTTTTTTTTTTCTGTAACCTATCAGAGAACTGTAGATTTTAGTAATAAGGACTCTGTATGCTGTGTCATAGCTAAGGATATTTCCCCAGTGTGTGAACTTTCAGATGATTCTGTTGATGTGTTATTGCAATGTGTACAGTTTTTGCTTTAAAAATTGTCAATATATCCAACTTGTCAATTGATGCCACAATTGTTTTCACGCCCTTCCCTGTTTTTGATAGTCTATGGAATCCCCATGCCAAAGTTCTCAGGTTTGTCCAAATTTCCTCATTGATGGCCCTAATTGTTTGGGGTTTTAGTTCAAGTTCTTCAATTGATCTTGTTTTTATTCTTGTGCATGGAGTGAGATAAAGGTGTTACTTCACTTTTCTGCGAGTAAATATCCACTTTTTCTAGCACCACTTATTGAAGAGGGCATTTACTATCCATTTGATATTTTCGGGGCCTTTATCAAAGATCAGTTTTCTGTATGCTGTTGATTTTATTTCTGGGTTTTCATTTCTTTTCCATTGGTCTGAGTATCTGTCATCATATTAATACTATGTGATTTTTACCACTTTGTCTATGTAATAGGTGCTAAAATCAGGTAAAAAAAGCCCTCCCATTTTGTCTTCCTTGAGGTTCTTTCCTCTCCATATGAATTTGATAATCATATTTTTTCAATTCTTTGAGGAAAAATGGGGGTATTTGTATCAGGATATCATTAAGCTTATATAGTGCCTTGGCCAGAATTAACATCTTTACTATATTAACTTTCTAATCCATGAGCATGAGATAGTCTTCCATTTGTTGAGGTCACTCTTGCTTTCTTGTTATAGTGTTCTGTAGTTTTCCTCACACAAAAAAAGTTGAGGCATTTCCAGCTAAATATCTGATTAATATGTATATATATGCATACATGCATGTATACATATATATTCATATCCCTAGATATATCAATTGTGCTTGACTATTGTGAATTGTATTACCTTTCTTATCCCTTCATCTGTGGTCTTGTCCAATATGTACAGGAGTACTATAGACTTCTATTTGTTGATCTTGTATCCTGCCTCTCTGCCATGTTTCTGTATTCCTTTCAGTACTTCCTTTGTGGAGCTGTTGGGATTTTCCTTTCAATTTACCTTCTCCTTTCCTCAGCTACCTCCCAAAGCTGCTTTTTTTTTCCAAGATAAAATTTCATTAATTTGTAATTAGAAATAAATATTTCACAATATATATTTGCATGTTGTTTTTGTGATTTATCACTATGCTTTAATTATGTTCAATTTGTAACAATGAAAATACATCCTGCATATCAGATATTTACAATACTATTCATAACAGCAAAATGACAGTTATGAAGTAGCAACAAAAATAATTGTGAGTCTCTGAAAGACACATTCATGTCAAGCAGCCTTCCTATGAGTCTTCCATTCAGGTCATGTAACTCTCCCCTCTGAGATATAGCCTAATCTCAGGAACTATGCACTCAAAATGGCAGCCCTCTTTGGCAGCACTTATGTCTGTGAACAGACTTTTTCCAGAATGTAACATCTGAAATCTCCAATCAGAACTAGACCCACTGAGGCACACTGTATCACTTGTTATGATGACTAATAGTGACAAATATGGAACCGAACATTGACAATCTCATTAGACAAAAGCAGACCCATAGTTCCCATTAAAATACTGGTAAGTTTGTTCATTCAACTTTACTTGTTCTTCATTTTAGATATTGTATCTGTTCCCATCTTTAACTTCAAAGTAAGACATATGCAGTGTGTGTAGGAATATGTTCACAGATTTTTTTTAAAACTATAGTCTGACCCTTCAACAGTCTGAGGGTCAGTGAACTGGCCTCCTGTTTAAAAGGTTTGAGGACCTCAGGTCTAGGGAAAATAAATAGACTATCCCCTTCAGAAATATCAGCTCCTGAAATCTTTCTGAATAACAGAGATGCATTGACAAATATGATGAGCACATAAAATTTGAAGACACTTGCAATAAAACTGCATCCTCCAAAGAGAGTTGACCTAATCAGCATTAATATAGTTTGAGAGAAAAATAAAAAAATATTATAGTTTGAGGGCCTGAACTTAATGATGAGCCCTGACTCAGAATGGAAATAAGTAGCTGGGAACATCCATTAATAATTGGTACTTGAAATGCATGAAGTTGAATTTAGAAAAATTGAAAAATAAAATAGAACACATGAAAATCAAATTCCTAGGCATTACCAAGTTGAATGGTACTGGCTATTTTGAATTAGAAAATCATATGATTTTCTCAGAATGGAAGGAATTATCCCAAAGGAATTTCACCTCATAAATCTTCAAACGGAACATTTCAAGACCTTTTTTGAAGCACAAAGATCTTTGTGGTAGATAATATCCCCATGCCTACAAGGAAAGTCAGTTAATAAAACTGCTATCCAAAATTTTGAAACAACCTTAAAGTTAGTGGTGAAGATATTAAAGAATTTTTAACATATTCTTTAGTCTAAATATGATCAAACATGCAATGAATATGGATTACCAATTAGTCACAAATGGGATGTGTGGTAGTTAGATTATATGTTAGTCTGAACATGTATGAATGTGCAGGGTTGAAATCCAACCTAACAATCAATTCACAGCCGCCTTATTCTTCCCTGGGGTTTGGCTCCCTTATTAATGGGGAAACTGGCCTTTTCCTTCTCTCTATGCTTCTTCTGTTTACTGGGACTCTGTCATTGACCTGATTGCTACCAGGATCCTGCCATGTTTCCACTAATCTAGGATAACCCTTGATGGAATGCATAGGAAACAAATAGACTAAGTCAGTGATGAAAGATCATGGAGCAGCTCAGTATCATCAGTCAAAACAAAGCCAGGGGCATGTACAGAACACATACTCAATTTCCCATATGGAAGTGCAAGTTGAAGATGCAGAAATGTAAGTCAAGTCCATATGAGTCAAAATACAACCATGAATGCACCTCACTGGAATTTAGAGAAACTTTAAAGCATATATCTGATTAATTGAATCTTAGTGTATAAAAACAAGATAAGTAGTAGAAACACATGAATATCACCATATATAAAGCAAAATGCTATTTAAAAAGACAGAAACAAAGTGGATTTCAGAAGACACTCAAACTTGTTCTTGTATGTAGAATACCTAAAGCAAATAGAAGAAATGATGAAAAGAACAGACATGGAACTTGCAATGAATACCTTGAGAAAACAAAGTAGAACATTATAATAAAATTGGAGGACTGTACATGGAAGGATTCCCATGTACATGGGAGAATGCAGCATAACTCAAGCTGAAAGAATGGCTGAAAAAAGGAGGGCACAAAGAAGGCTTGGAAGGAGGTATGATTTTTAACTTTTGAAGTCACCTGACTAAACAAATGGTGTGGCCTGAGTGATTCCTTTAAAAAGGTAGAAACTCAAAATATATTCCAACTTAATCCTGTTCCATTATCATACTATTTAAATCTGGCATTATCAAAATTGGTACTTTTAACTCTAGGTGAAGAGACTAGAATACTTAATACGTAGCAAAAAGGGGACTTACATGGAAGGACTAGAGTAAAGATTAACTACCTCCAACATCACCCCTTGCCTCTTCTGGCCATTGGCCCTTTCAAGCTTGAAATGCTTCTTTTTCCCTCCCAATTGTTTTGCTACTTCAAAATAGTGATTAACAATTAATCTTTTAATATAGTAAAGAGGCTTAAGGATGAAGTTACTTATGTATCAGCCTTTCATGTTTTCAGTAAGTGTCCATCTGATTTGGTCAGGTTCTTCAAAGGTTTTCTCATCCTCATCACGACTGTTCACTGTTACAATTTAACTGAGAGATGATTTCTTCACTCTGAGTCTATATCAGTGCATATACATAATGCTAGATATTTTACCATGACATGCCTTACTTATTCACTACCTTTCCTTTAGTCATTATTTCTCATTCCTTATTTTTTCATTTATTTTACCAAAAAAAAAATCCAATTTTGAAAGGAACAAATGTTCAGATGCTATGCCTGTCTACATTTCTTGTAGTGAGACTGGTTTAGCAAGTAATTCTTCCCCTGCCATTTCATATCCATGATATGTAAGTACCAGACTAGTGGTTCTCTTGACTACTAGGCAGTACAACATAATTCACAGCAAATCTCAATTTTTCTCGATGGGGTGGGAGGGATTACAAACCATCCCATCAAGTCCTTGGAAAGATAGTGTAATGGGTACAGTTACCCTATCTTGCTGAGAAGGCACCCCTGTTTCTGGCACTCACAACTGCATTATTGAACCATGGACTCTCACTTTATGCTGGTAAATGCTACAGCAGGAGAAAGGGGAAGAACTGTATGGTGATGTCAGCATCCTCCTTCACCACTCCCACACCCACTCCATCCTGACCCATTGTACATAACATAGGAATATGTGCAGGAATATTTGCTTTCCTCTGATTGACTGTGGACATTCTTATTTGAAGCCATGTAAATTAGCCTTTTATGCCATTATTTCCCTGTGCATTGGATAAAGTGTATTTCAAGTACCCATTCCAATTCTCTATCAAATCATTCCTCTGTGTGTGGATTGCAACATGGTGTGTTCATCTAATACAGGGTATCTTGACCCACTCCTCTATCTTGTGGGTCATAAAGTCTATTCTTTTTTTTTTTTCAGGAGATATAATTTGATGGTCTGAATTGGTTCAGGGTCTTTTGCTCACATCCCTTAATGTAATTTTGGGAATATTTATCTATTGCCAGATATGCAAAACCTGTCCAGAATAAAATGTCCACTTCTGTGAGGTTCTGCTGGAAGCCACTTGGTGAGTGACACTTTTGAGTAAACATTAGACTGTTAACTACAAGTGTGGCAGTGAAAATTCACCAGCTGCCCTGCAGGAGAACAACAAAATTATCTGTTCCTGTAAAGGCTTATAGCCTTGGAAACCCTGTTAGGGTCATTATGAGCTGGAATGTGCTCCGTGGCTGTGCGTTTTGTTTGATGTCATTATGTTATTAAACCAATGCAATCAAATCGCTAGCTACAAGCAAGGCCTTTCTGGAAGGGAATCTTTTCTATGACCATCTGCAACCTTTGTTTTTCTGACAGAACCCTCCTTACTGGCATTTGTGTGCCTCCTGGGGATTGAGAGGGATATTTCCAGCTTTATCTCATCACTGAATTTCTATACCATTCTAATATTTGTTCATTTTGTCGATCCAATTTGCCATTCCAATCACCTTCTAATTCAGGAATTTAAAAAACGTATATCAGAATTCACCTATCCTACTCAGATGCACCTTTTTAATTCTCATTGTCTTTTCCATAGGTCCTTTCCCCACACAGGTGCCCCTTAAATAGTTCATTTTCCCACTGTCTACTTGCCTGACATACTTCCCATTAACCTGACACAGCTTAAGAATTGGTAAAAATCTAAAATTATAAGTTCTCACAATTTTGCCATTCTGGCTAGGAAGATAACATGCATTTAAGCCCACTGACATGACAGGTGCTTTCTTTTCTTCATTCCATTTGCTGGTCTCAATATAATAGCTTTCCAAAAATGTACATGTACCCTGAAACTGTGGTTCATGAACCAAGCAGTCCTTCAGTGCTCAGCAGATAGTTCTGCATCTAGCATTCTCCATGTGGCGAATGGTTTGGGAAATTAGTCAGGTTTTCCACAGTAGGGCCGATAGGGAAGGAGAATATCTATTCATGATTTTGGTGGGTTTCTTGCTGCATTTACCAGGCAGTTTGGTCCTATAAGAACGATTCGCATTTTATTATGGAACTATTTTGAACACCATTTTCAGGATTCTATTATCTTTCCCATATCATCCAATACAGTATGGATATCTCAGGTCCCATGATGATTTTATGTCCTCCTGTCATTGAAACAGTTTCAATTAATGCCAATAGCAGGTGGGTATTTGCTTTACAAATGCTCTAGCAGACACCAAATTGTGTCTGAATGTGGATCATAGAGACCTAAGACAAGGAGAGTTAGACTGCCTTCTGTCACTGAGACAAGTCTTGCTAACATTCAAGCCTCTTTTTGAAACATTTCTTCTATTGTTTTTTGAAGGGAGCTAACAATATTTCCAGATGTAGAAGACAGTATGTCCAAAATTCAAATAAACCAAATTGTTGGCCTCCTCTTTATTCTTGGTGTTAGGTAGTGATGGCAATTTGCTTCTGGTTGCCTGTGGAATGAAATGAGTGGCTTCTGTCCAAGGTTTACCAAGAATGTCACAAATTTGAAAGAAGTTTTTCTAGAAATATCAACCAGTCTCTACTGAGTATGTGGGATACCACTGTCATAAAAATTTCCTCTGGCCCGTTCCGCCTTGTTTGAGATTAACTTGCTATCACTAATAGCGTACTACATTTGGGATCAGCACCAAGCCCGAGTGTCTTCTAACCATTCTATATAACTGTAAGTCAACAACACATTGAAAGACCATCTACATTCTTCCCTTGTGGAAAAAAAATTGTAACTGACTCCTTTCTGAGATCGTGATGGGAAAAGAAAGGCATTTGTACAATTGATCACCATAGATCCTTCTCATTAGCCTTCTGCACTGTAGATAGATAACATGCTTAGGACAGCTGAAGTCTCAGATGGCACTGTTCTATTTAGGCCTGTATAACCTACTGTCAACCTCCATGAGCCATCTGCTTTTTCTCACTGACCGTACAGGAATATTATGCAATCACTTTATTAGCACCAGCTCTCAAGCCTTTAGTGTGTCATTAATCAAAAGAGTAATCTCTTTCTGGCTACCAGGTATGCTGTACAGCTTCAAATTTACAATCTAAGTGAGTTCAGTTTATTCTATTTGAAATGTCTAGCCAATATTGGTCTAAGAGGAGACATATACACTTTCAATTGTACACTATCTCATAATATATTTGTTTCCTTACCAGACATAATATCCAAACCAATATAACATGCAGGTGAGGCAGACACAGCGACTTCATGCAAGACTTGTTTAAATATTCTAATTTTCATGAAAATTGTCACTTTAGTCTTTTCAACAGTTGTACTACATTTCCTAGAGCCTAACTGTATGACCCTTCAATATTTTAGGGACTATTTCTAGAGTATTTTAGGCTACTATGTCTCAGAGTTCGAAGAAGGTTTTTTCCATAACCCTGGGCCATTTACTCACATGTGGACATATGGGGAAGGTCTCCCTAGTTGGGGATGGACCACACTGGCCATATTTTTAAATCATGATTTTCTACTAGCTGACCCATTGAATTCCAGGTAAAAATTCCCATGATTAAATTTCTCTCCACTAAGCTATATAGCAGGGACTTGTTTTGGTCTCCTTAACAATGAGAGATCATTAGAAGTTTCCATTGGTTTAGCCAGCTTCCTGCAGTCCCATAATTTTAAATTCTTTGCATCAATGTCTGCTATTCATCCCATTTCTCAGTAAATCTCTAAGAACCTCTGTCCCACTGGGATAAGTTGTTTCCCAATTTTCTTTTTCCCTTTCCCCTACAAATTGCCTCTAAGTTTCCTGTAAATATCTGTAAAACCCATACTGGGAAGCTGTACAAACAAATATGACACTGTTTATTGGATTATTGCTTTGTTTCTCAGTAATAAGGTTGCATATGTGTCTATGTAGAAGTAATCAATTTATGAGCATTTCTGTCATGACCTGTGTACGGGGACTACTCATTGGATGAATATCACGCTCAACAGAAAGCCATCCCAGCATTGCCTCCATAAGTAGCACATTGCCTGCTTCCTCTGGAATGTCTTACTGGGCATTTGAGAGGGAAAGGTGCAATTTCCCTTCTCAAGGTCAGCGAGCCTCACTGCAAACTTGATCTAGTGCAGCATGCTGGCTGTTCCCTCAGAGTTAACTTTCCATGTAACTGCATCTTTTATTACCATTTGTACTTTTTCATAGTGGTTTATAGGTCATATATCAACTCAAGCATAATTTCCACTTTGCCACCTTTCAAACTAAAGACACTAGTTAGTGTCTCTAGATTGCTTACATTCACAACTCATTTTAGTTACAGTTCTTCAGGAAACAACTCCTTTACACTATTTGTGCTGGTATCATTGGATTCTTGGTTTTCTTTCTTTATCTCACAGTCACCCTTTGGCTAGACCAGCAGTCAGAGAGAGGCTTCCTATTACTTTAACCCAATGGTGCCTTTCTTCCTCAGTTCTCAGACCAGTGGTTGACATTTTGACCAAACTGGACCTGGGCTTGGTTCAGTGCTACATGTCTCCCTACAATTTTTTTCCTCAACTATGGCAACTATGACTGATGATCGAAACTGGGGAATTAGTAGTCTATGTCTTCCTCTTTCTATGCAGTCTGAGGTGGATTCATACCCATCAGTCCTAAGTCTCATGAGCAGCTTTTGCCTTAGCAACATAAGAACCTTATAAATCCATGGCACATTCTGTACCTCGCCCCTTAAAAACAAGCAACTTCTCATTCTCTGTCTCCTGATTTTTCCCCAAAATCACATTTTCCAGTAAGAATGACCAGTGGATGCAAGGGCAACAGATAAGAAAACATCAACATGCTTTATGAATATTAGTACAAGACTAAACCCGATAAGATAAAGAAAAAAGGAGGTTCTAAATGTCCAATGTTTGGCACATACTGCTATGTCATTCTGTGATCTCTGATAGTATGTCCTATTACTCTCCCCAGTCTATCTCCACACAATCCATTCCAAGCTCTTACAGAACTCACAGACACTACATGATATGGCTCTTGTTTCTCTGGGAGCTGTCCCAAATCTCTGGCTTATATGTCTGTCTGTAGGATCTTCTTCATACACAAAGCTGAGGAAGCCAGTGAGATCTGGTTAGGAAAGAGGCTGCTGAGAAAGCCCCAAAAAGCAGAGATGATGGTGAGGCAAGCCACATGCAAGAGGCAGAGCAACAGCTCACCACATCTGAAAGAGAAGACCAGTCTCCCTTGTTGACCAATCCCAGTTCTGCAGGTCAGTTGGCAGGTGTTTGTGTAGGTTTATGTTCCACGAGCTGGAAGTCAGACTGTAAGAAGAAAAGAGAACTTTGAAAGAAAGTGAGCTTTTCCCAAACTGCTTTGTATGTACGAAAAGAGGACACCCCCAGAAAAACATGTACCTTTTGGAAAGACTGGTTATTCACATCAGACCACAAAATGGAAATGATTACATAGTGTCAGCAAAACTAAACAAAATACAAACCAAGAAGCACAGCCTAGCAAAGGTTACAAGTGTGTTTTCTCACCTATGCAGTATTCTCTACTTTTTCACTTATGTTCCAGTTTTTCATTGCAATGGTCACACAGAGTTCACAGACAACATTCATGATTAAAGATTTACTGTGGAATTGAACAGCTTACTGTGCAGATGAGGAACTTAGGGTGCAGATAGTCAAGGTGGCTTAGAACATTCTTTCAGGGTTCCTCCACTGTCAGTTTCAGCTCCAAGGCACCCAACTCCAGCTCCTTGGATCAGTGTCCACAGTTCCCTGAATTAAAGGCCAACAGGCATCCCACGCCCCCAGTACTCATTTATCTCTAGTTCTGTGTGCTGGGAGGACAATTCCCCTATCTCACATTCTCCCTCCTGGTTGCTTCTCTGATATTCCAAGTGATCCA